>QLOH01000969.1:0-230757 GCA_026901365.1 Sesbania bispinosa | reverse complement strand
TAATATCTATAGCTGCAGTTATGATGATCTTAAGTAAGCAAGTTTCTGTGAGCATTTATAAAACTGCAGCTGTGTTAGCAAATTTTCTGGCACTTCTGTGCTTAGTGTAACAGCTTCAAACTTTCCAGTTTTGAACTCTTATTAATTAGCTTTCCAACAAAATTGGTTTTACTCGAAAATCAATTTTGTAGCTCAGGTTATGATCATTTTAGTAAGGCTATATCAGAAACATTTCTGCATACAGTACAGTAACTTCTTTGCCTCCAAATTTCATGGTTTCTCATATCCCATAATCTTCTCTTGAATCATCAATCTTAGTATTTTTCATTCATATCATTTATTTAGATGATTGACTTTATTAAGGAAAAGAAGAGCATATAGGCTTGGCTTGTAGAAATGTTTCTCCTAACTAAAACAATTCAACCTTTCCAAGTTTTCTTTTCTCAACAATCATGAAATTGACTCAAAGATATATATGATCAGCACATGTTCCATCACAGATAGATCTCACACTCAAATTATCACATGATGCAGGATCATAACATAAGCATATGTTGCATTACAGCATACTCACAATATTGAGATTCAAAACTGTATTTATGGTCATGACAGAAAATCATTCAGAATTCCAAACACCAAAGAATCATTCAAATAAGCATGTGTTTGTTATTGTAACATGAATCCTGAATTCTGCAAAGTATCAATATCACATATGCATCATGATTAGAGTTTCAGAGTACCTTATGAAGCATTCCTCAAGTTGTCATTTGATCCTCATAATTTAAGAATTTGCAGCTTGATATGTATAGAGATGAGCTCAGCTTCTGCATTTTCTTTTCAAACTGAGTCATTTTTTGTGTTTTCTTCTCTTAGAAGCCCTTTCTCTTCCTCATATTGTGGGAAATCACTTGCCTTCTTGTGCAGTAGCCATTATCTAAGCTAACTATGATTCATGGATTTCCTTTTGCACTGTCAGAATCTATAGGCAGCAGGAGTCTCTCTTGGTTGTTCTGTCTCATATATTTTCATCTAAGTCTCAGTCTCAGTCTCAACCTGAGACTTCAGATGTGACTTTTTCAAGTGCAGCCACTCCTTCTGTCTTCTTTTATTTTCAACATTTCTGAACATCCTTTTGACTTGGATATGTTTTTTGAAGATTTTCTCATATATTTCTTGTTCAGATCCAAGCCATTCCAGTTTATCCACAAATCTGCAAGCTTTCTCATCTCAAGTGTAGGATTAGTCTTATCAAATTGTCATGTATGCTTTCTTCTACACATTGTGTAATGAGGCTGCAGACTCTATAGTTACTTTACAACATGTTCAGAAAATTTTCAGATTTCAAAGATATGAATATATTAGGCACTTTCCAACAAGAAGATGTATCATTTGATACTCCAAACTTTAGGTAAGCATATGAGATTCAAAAATATAATTTCTCTGCTGTTTGAAATTTCAAATAAGAACAGTGATGATCAAACAGATTTTCATACCATTTGCAAACATGGTCTCTACAAGTCTATCATGCTTATATATTAAAACACTTACAATCATGATTCATTAAAACAAGTAGAGACATATAATTATTAATGATTGATCAAGCATTTTATTAAGTATAAGAGGATAAGAGATTAATGTTACCAATGGGTCTTCTTGTGTATGAGCAATTTAACCTCCAAGCTTAAGCATTTTTTGGACAGCATTATTTCTTTCTCATCTTTGAAAAGGTCCTTTAATGCTTTTGCTTAGCTTTGGTAATCAATTTTCTTCACCCATTGTTTCTTTGAGAAGTTCACAATTTTACCTATGCCTTGATTTGGGCCTTGCTGTTGTCTCCAAAGGAGACAACCCCTGTTGCTTTTCTTCAAGTGACAGGAACTTGCTTTTGTCCCCTGTCATGTGCCTTGAACATCCACTGTCCAGCACCCACATTTTCCTTGAATTTCTTGCTAGGCACATCTGTTACAACACAAGATTTGGATGGTACCCACTTATATTTGGGTCCTTCATGGTTAGTTACCTTTCTTTGGATGCTACATGTCTCAAGTAGCATTCAGTGGTCTTATGGCCAAACTTGCTACAGCAAGACACCTTTCCTTCTTCCTTTTCTTGCAGGAATAAAGAAATCTTATACAGATCTCACTAAGACTTTCATAGCCTAATCCAGCTTTGTCAAAAATTCCTTTTGAGACCCAATGAGTGTCTCAAGATTTTTTGTTCCTTTACAAACTTTGCTAGATCATCATGAGAGTTCTATTTTGTTTTTGAGCTTCTGGTTTTTTTAGAAAGATTTTTCAGTTCTTGCTCATCATGAACTGAGTCTTAGCTTGACTATTTCAGACAGTCATGTGAGACACATGAGACTACTGTTTTTATGATTCAAACTTTCATTTTCATTTTCAGAAATTTCACTTTCTCAAGAGCTGTGTTTATTCTAATTTCAGTAAGGAGCTCTTAGAGCAAGAAGGTTTGAATCATATAAAGATTTTCAAAGCAGACTTAAGTTCATGAATGAAAGTTCAGAGTCAGACTCATATACCTCTTCATCAGACAATCTCATTGCCATGAGACACAGATTAGCTGATTATCATCTTGGCTTTCTCTCTTCTGTGTCATCCCAAGTGGCCATCATTGCCTTTTCTTGGACTTTCTTTATTTCCTTTCTGAGTTGGGCACTCAGATTTGATGTGTCCAGGTTTTCTACATTCAAAGCAATGAATTGTCCTTTTTGTCAGACTTTACTTCTCCTTCTTGAGGGAAAATTCTTCTTCCACTTCCTCTAGCTCTCCACATGCGTCTGATCTTTCTTGAGATGTAGGCTAGCATCATCATCTCACTTTCATCATCTCTTCATCTTCTTCAGTTTCGTGTCATGAGATGAGTTTAGTGAAGTCGTTGAGATGAGCTTACCTTTTACCTTGGAGTGTTGGATGATGCCTTCAAGGATATTGTTTGGGTCGTCTGATGAGGTCCTCTTCCATCAGCCTGTTCATGAACCTTCAAAGATCCAAGGAGTTCATCCAATCTGAGTGTGCTCAGATCCTTGGCTTCTTGGATGCTGTAACTTTAGGTCTCCAAGGTTTGGGTAGGCTCCTTAGATTTTTCTTACCATGTCTTGATTTGAGTAGTCCTTCCTAAAGACTTGATCATTTGTAATGATAGTGAACCGTCTCACCATGTCCTCAATGCCTTCATCTTCATTCATCTTGAAGAGCTCATACTATGACCAGTATGTTGATTTTGGCTTCTTTCACTTGATTTGTCCCTTCATGTTCTATTTCAAGAGCATCCCATATTTCTTTGCTGTTGTACATCCTGCTACCTTATCATATTCACTGCGACTAAGAGCACAGGTTAGCAGATACTTAGCTCTTGAGTTTAGAACATACCTTGCTTTTTCAGCATCAGTCCATCTATCTCTGGGCTTAACTATTCTCTAATCAAGCTCATCAGTGGTGAGAGGTATGTAGGGTCCATTTTCTATGATTTCCCATAGATCAACATGTTGAGATTCAATGAACAATCTCATCCTATCCTTCCAGTAGTAGTAGTCAGTTCCATCAAAGGCAGGTGGCCTGTTGGTGGACGCTCCTTCAGGTATGAACAAACTTGCACTAGGTCCAGCCATGGATCTGTTCCTCTCACAGTAGGTGTGCTCAACCCCTTGAGGGGCCGAGCTCTGATACCAACTGAAGTTGGCTGGACGTCTCTAGAAGGGGGGTTGAATAGAGACTTGAAAATATTTGTTCCTGAAAATACACACTTAAATCCAAGCTGAGACGTGATCTCAAGTTTGTCACTTGGAGTCTCAATAGGTTAGATGAGACGTTGTCTAAAAATAATTTTGTAACCAAGTAGAGATGATTCTTAAGTTATTAAAACTTGGCTTTCTCTAGAAGAGTTCAATTTTAGCAAACAGATTTAAGATGTAAGATGAGACTTAAGATGAGACAGACTTGGTGTTATTACAAATAGATTTTCTTTATAAGTACTTAGTTTATTTTAACCAGCAGATTTGATAAATGAGATGTGCAGTGTAAATAAAGAGATAAGGGAGAAGAGATGCACGCAGAGATTTATACTGGTTCACCCACGACCTTGGGCTACGTCCAGTCCTCACCACCTGTGAGATTTTCACTATTGACAACCCGTCAATACAAGTATTCTTACAGCCTCTTCAGGACGCCCCTCACACCAAGCCTAGGCACCACCTATCTTGAGTTACAAGTATTCTTACTGCCTCTTCAGGACGCTCACAGCTCACTCGAAGACTAGGCACACTCCTATCTTAGATGAGACAGGTTACAAGAATATGAAGTTGAGATGGGTCTATCTTTCAAGCATACAACGTATGGATAGGCAGTAAATTCTAGCTAGTAATTCTCTCTTCTAAGGGAATGATAGTATTTCAATTAAAACAAGAGAGAATGATGGAGACTAATGAGATTCTCAAGTTGAGATCAGATCTGAATATGAACTGCTTGAGACATTCACTTGAGATGTCACTTGAGATCTGATGAGATGCAGTAGATGCTCAATAATTGATGTAGTCTCTCACCTGTCTCATCATAATGAGACTTCCTTTTATAGTCTTCAGAAAAACTAGCTGTTAAACTAGCCGTTAGAAGAGAGAGAAACTGTCTTTCACTTTTCAGTCATGAGCTCAGTACTTTTCTGGTGCAGTCTCTGCTGTGACAGTGTACTTGCGTTGACTAGCTTTTTGCTGCTGCGTCTCTGATGAGCTGAGTCTGATGTCTGCATCTCATCTCTGCGTCTCAAGTCTGAGTCTCATGTCTGCATCTGATCTCTGCGTCTGATCTGAGACCGTCTCATGTCTGATTCTGCATCTCAAGTTGAGTCTACATCTCAAGTCTGATTCTGCATCTCTGTTGAGTCTGCATCTCAAGTCTGACTTTGAATCTCATCTTTGCTCAGCTTCATATTTCAAAGTTCTTCTTTGTCATGCTTGGACTGAATATGATCTTATAATGAATTTGGGCTTGTCTCAATCTGACTTTACAGTTTGAGCTTGTCTCAAGCTGACTTTGAATCTCTTCTTGGTTTGGCATCTTCTATTCTGATCTTATCTCTTGATTCTGAAGCTAAGATAGAGTCTCATCTCTTGGCAGATCTTGCATCTGACTGTTGATCCTTCCTTTTAAGTTTGTAGATGAGTCTCTTCTTTGAGCATTGGTCTTAAGCTGATTTCTCGACTGAGCTTGCATCTGAACATGAGATAGCATCTTATGCTTGAGTCTGCGTCTCATCTTGAGTTTCAAATGTTGGTCTACTTGATGTAACTTAATTCATTGTTTGAGCTCATCTTGACTTGACTTGATGATTGGCATTTCTAGTAGAGACCCTTTCTGATTTTAGCTGAGACTTTACTCTGATGTGCACCTCTCTCAACTTAGGCTATCTTCCATTTTATGCTTCTGAAGACTTTCTGATAAGTAATGTATTGAGGCCTTCTTCTGAAATTACCTTCAGCATATAGAACTTCTAAGCTCTGCCTGTTCTTCAAAGACAATTCTGGAGTCTGATGTTTCTTATCATTTGGATTCTGATCTTTCTGAATTCTTCATGAGAATCCTGTCTTTCTAAGATCTCTCATAAAAAAAATCAGTAACTTCAAGAACAGAAAACATTAAGTTTGATCAATAGGTTTGTTGTCATTAAAACCAATATCTCAGAGGGTTTTTGCACTAACAAGCCATACTCTTTGTAACGTCTCCAAGAGATTATTTCTGGATTCTGATGCGTTGAGTCTCCAGATACATAGACTGCTTCATATTGTCTTCATTTCTTCAGATGATTGCTGTTCTTCAGATAGTTGCGTCTTCAGATGATAGCTAAACTTCCATTGTTGTCTTCAAGTCTTCAGATGTTCTTCAGATCTTCCGAGTCTTCAAAGTCTTCAATTCTTCAGATGATAGCTGTTCCTATTTCTTGACTGTTCTTCAGATAGTCTTCAGATCTTCCTAATCTTCAGAGTCTTCAATTCTTCAGACGAAGTCTGTCTTCAGTTGATTGCTTCTTCAATTGCTTCAACCTTGTTGAGAATTACTCTTCTTCAGATTTTGCACTTTGTTCTTCTGATTCTGATCTTCTGATTCCAATCTTCTGATTTTGATTCTTCTTGATTCTGATATTGTTCTTCTTCTGTTGTGATCTTCTACTCTTCTTCTTCAGATAAATATCTTAACCTAAAACACAATCAACAAACAAATACCTTTCTCAGTAGAACCTGTTTACTTAATCTTATAAAGTTCATATATAAACTTATTTGTACTTAATATAATCTTATTTGTTAATCATTAAAACTTAAGGATGTTAAGTCTTATAGTCATGTTTAAATACTTAAACTGATTTATAGACTTCACAATCTCCCCCTTTTTAATGATGACAAATAAGTTATATATTACTGACAAAATGTATATAGAAAAGAGAAACGAGAGATGATAAACAAATTAATTAATTGTATTACTCCCCCTATCTATATTACTCCCCCTGAGACAGACATGGATATTTTTTAATTACCTTCTGAACCAATTAAATCTTTTATACCATTTGTTAATTAAATCTTTTAGATACCAATTGTTAGATATTACTTTTCTGAATAAATCTTTTAGATACCTATGTTACTGAGAACCTAAACTCTGTTATTACCTTATTTTACTTATTGTTATTCTTATTAGATGTTATGACTTTTAGTTTGTTATCTTCTGAGTTTCCTTACTATATTTTATATTTCTTTCCTATTTATGTTTCTTCCTATATTTCTCCCCTTCTGTTACATTCTTTTTAGCATTTTGTTAGATTATATTTCTCCCCCTTTTGTCATTGATTAAAAAGGTTTGGTGATTAGTTTTCTCCCTCTTTTGATTTTAATAGCTTGTTATATTTCTTCCCCTCTTATCTTGCACAAGCAGAATAAACATTTTAAACTACTTGTTATATAGACTGTTATAGACTTTAAAAAAAATAAAAGAGCAGAGATAGGCAAAATATTAGAAAATTTAGACTAAAGAGAAAAACAAACATGTACACAACAACTAAAGAGAACAGAGCAGGGATACAGAGAGATAAGGATATCAAAGGTTAAAGATAAAAAGCAGAGACACATAAGCAAATATGAGATGTTTTGTCATGGGTTGGTTAAAGGATCGGCTTATCCTCACTTGACTCTTTAAACTCTCACATCACTTATTAGTTTAAACACATTCCTCCTTATCTTCTTTAACTTTTGACGAAGTTGAGTGTTCTCCATCCTTAGTTTTTGGATCTCAGACATGTCATCGGTTTCCTCTGTGTTCCGATGAATAACCTTAAGAGGACCAGGATGTCTATGATTGTACAGATGGTCAATGACCACATTGTTTACCATAAGAATCTTCATGATCACAATATTGTGAGGCAGGATTGTGGAGTCCCCCAGCTTTCTTCTTGCCATATCAAATAGAATGATCCACGGAAGATTAATCTTCTTCTTTTGTAGAAGATTGATAACACAGAATCTCTCCATCTCAGAGTCATGGTTATCCTTAATACTTGGGATCACACAATATTTCAGAATGTTGAAGAGAACTTTGGAAATAACTTTCATTCCTCGCCTATTGAAGATCAGATGGTTAAACTCTCCTGCACTATCATACAAGTCTTTCCAACCTGTTGAGAACAGTTCCCCTTCTGCTTTTACTCCTAGAGCTTTTTCAAGGATTTCAGTAGTCACGACTACCTTTTGATCTATCACACGGGCTTTAATAGATGTCTGTTCTTCTGAGTTTTCCAAGGTTAGTGTGTCCCAGAATTGATACACACTTTCTTCATGCCATTGACTATCAATGGCTTCAAAGAAGGGTAACCACCCGGCGGCTTCGAAAAGAGCAATTACATTATAACCGTCTTTAGAGATACTCTGGAAATCCGCAGTCTGGGTTTGAAATATTGTGATAAAAGAAGACATTTCGGATGATGGAAGAGAGAAATCTTTTGGAGGTTTCTTAGAGAGATTTTGAGGTTGGGGTGACGTGAACTGATTCTCTAGCTATGTATATATAGCCTCAAGTGTTGAGTCTCAAAAATATCATAAGTAAATTATGATGTTTCAAGACAATATAATTCCCTAGTTTTAATGACTAACAAATTTGGGTTAAAATAATTTATCATAGATACACATATGTTTTTAATGATTTATCTATGATTTCAGCAAGCCACCAAGATCCTACAAAAAGACTTTGAAGTATTTCAACCTATCTGAGGGATCAAAGCCTTCTGAAGGTTCAACCCGTCTAAAGTGTTGAAGCCGTCTGAAGTGCCCAACCCATCTGAAGAGTTGAAGCTGTCTGAAGTCTCAATAATGACGTGGCACCTTTGCTGAAGCTTTGTGAAGACGTTTTCTGAGTCTCTGCTGCACGTACCTTTTCAAGCATATTTATGGCAAGGAACACAGAGGTCTTTCCTGGTGTTTTGAATTTCATACACCACTGAGGAAATCTCTGCAACGCAGCTCGCAGCACAACGGTGGCAGCTTTATAGCAGCACCTACTTGTCTATGTCAGAATGTCAGACCTCAGAAGCATGTCTCACAACGGATTAAATACATTTAATGCTATCTCTAAACGGTGGTTTTTCAACGGACTGAAGTCTGGGTATAAATACCCCTCATGAAGACCATCACATACAGAGAACAACAGTGAGAAAGATTTTTCATATTCAAAGAGAAACAAATGCTGCTAGTTTTTACTCTGTAAAAACTCTCTGATAATATTCTTTGTACACACATTGTATATCCTGAGCATACCTCAGTTATCTGTGTATATTGTATTTGTTTAAGCTTAAAAACTGGTTTAGTTTAAAAGCTTAAACTTATCTTTCTTTGTAAAACTGTTCTTGAGCCTGGAGAGGCTTGCTGTCTAAAGAATACTTGTTGTAGAGCCTGGAGAGGCTTGGTAGTAAAGAATACTTGGTTGTAGAGCCTGGAGAGGCTTGGTAGTAAAGAATACTTGGTTGTAGAGCCTGAAGAGGCTTGACTAAAAGAATACTTGTAATCTTTGTGAAAGATTAAGAGAAAATCCAAGTGCTAGTTGGCATTGGGACTGGACGTAGCTCACAGGGTAGTGAGTGAACCAGGATAAATTCCTTGGCTAAGTTTTCTATCCCTTAACTCTTGTCAATTCGTTTATACTAATCTAAGGGAGTTGAAAAGCAATTCTAAATATTTTAAAAGCTAAGAAACCTTTTAAAATATATTTCAGAAGTTGTCTTAAAAACTTCAGACAACCCTCAAAAATGTCTGAAACAGTTTTATACTTGTTGTTTTGAAAAAGCTTTCAAAAATATTAAGAAACACTATTCAACCCCCCTTCTAGTGTTTCCCTGTGTTTCTACAGTTGGTATCAGAGCTCAACTCAGGGTTGAGCACCTAACAAGTGTTGAGGATTAAAGATCCAGATGGAAGCTTCCAACAACAACAGGCAATATATCACTGAAGGAGCCTCTATCACAAGACCCCCACATTCAATGGTGTGGATTACCACTATTGGAGGGATCGTATGAAGTTGTTCATTGAGAGCAACAACATTGATGTTTGGGATGTGGTCACTGATGGAGACTATGTGCCTATGCATAATGGCTTGCCTATACCTAAGGCTGAATGGACCCTGGAGCAGAAGGCTAGAGTCCAGATGAATGCCAAAGCCAAGCTCTATCTGATATGTTCTTTGAATAAATCAGAATATGAGAAGGTTCATGGTTGTACATCTGCCAAGGAAATCTGGGATACACTTGCAGCAGCCCATGAAGGGACTGAGACTGTCAAGCAATCCAAGATCAGCATGCTTATACATCAATATGAGTGTTTAAGATGGAAGAAACTGAAACCATTGATCAAATGTTTGGAAGGTTTCAGACCATAACCAATGGACTCAGGTCTTTGGGTAGAACTTATGAATCTGGAGATAATAACAGAAAGATTCTAAGAAGTTTGCCTAAGTCCTGGAGACCCAAAGTTACT
Organism: Sesbania bispinosa; assembly: GCA_026901365.1. Lineage (NCBI taxonomy): Eukaryota > Viridiplantae > Streptophyta > Magnoliopsida > Fabales > Fabaceae > Sesbania > Sesbania bispinosa. The sequence continues at coordinate 220,742 of QLOH01000969.1, read as the reverse complement.
GCCATTCAAGAGGCAAGAGATTTGAACTCTCTTAGAATGGAAGAACTGTTGGGATCTCTTAAGGTTCATGAGCTTGAGCTTGGTGAAGATGACAACAAGAAGAAGTCTCTAGCACTAAACTCCAAGGCCAGTCAGCCTAGGCATGGCAAGATGAAGGCTATGCAAGCTGAAGAAACTTCAGAAGCAGATGAAGATTGGAGATAGCTCAGAAGATGATGATCTTGCTCTTTAAGTAGAAAGATCAAAAGAATGCTGCAAAATAGAGGGAAGTTCAGAAGGAACCAACCTTCAACCTCTAAAGGAGGTAAGTCAGGTAAAGACTCTCAAAATGACAAGGTTATTTGTTTTGAGTGTAACAACCAGGTCACTTGAAGGCAGAATGCCCAAAGCTGAAGAAGAATACCTTCAAAAAGAAGAAGTTCTTCAAGAAAAAGAAAGGTCTGATGGCTACATGGGAGGATCTTGATGAGTCCACTTCAGAAGAAGAGGAGGACACTTCAGAAGAGGCCAACCTATGTCTCATGGCCAGCCTGCCCTCATCAGACAGCTCTGAAGAAGAGGTATTTCCCTTAACTCTTCAAGAGATGTATGATGACCTGATGGAAAGTTCCAAGGAGCTCTTCCAAGAGTATAAGAATCTATCCAAAGCTCACACAGAAATGTGTAGTAAATATGAAGCTATTGAGATAGAAAATATTATGCTCAAGGAAAAGATTCTTGTGTCTGAAGTCAGCAGTTCACAATCTGTGTCTGAAGAAAATAAAAAACTTCAGAAACAAGTTGAGGAACTGACAAAAGACTTGGCTAAATTTGTCAAAGGAACTGATAATCTTAACAGATTACTTGGCAATCAAAGGCATTCCCTTGACAAAAGTGGTTTAGGCTTTTGTGATCATGGTGTCTCTGAACCTCATACTTTCATATGGCTAAAGGCAGAAAGAAAGTTATTGGGTGTTCTCACTGTGGCAAAGCTGGACACAATGTGGCTCAGTAAACACAAAGGAGACCTAAACCCAAGTCTAACAAGAAAGGACCCAAAAGAATATGGGTACCTAAGAACTTGATTATTCCTGTTGCAGATGTGTTTAACAGGACAAAGGAAACCCCACAAATGGTACCTGGACAGTGGCTGCTCGCGACACATGACAGGAGAAAGGTCTTTGTTCCAAAACCTTAGACCCAGAGCAGAGGAGTGGTCACCTTTGGTGGAAATCAGCAAGGGAAGATCACTGGTATAGGGACTGTAGGTATGACTCCTCTATCCCTTATTAAGAATGTTCTCCTAGTAGAAGGACTTCAACACAATCTATTGAGCATAAGTCAATTGTGTGACAGTGGATATGTGGTTTCCTTCACTAAGGAAGGATGTATAGTCAAAGACTCTTGATCAAATCCTTTTTACTGCTAAGAGGCACACAATGTGTACAAAATTGATCTAGAGGAGTTAGCAAGTCAAAATGTAAAATTTTTATCTCTGTTGAAGATGAAAAACAGATTTGGCATCAAAGACTAGGGCATGCCAGCTTGAGATTAATCTCAAGGTTAGCAAAACACAACCTTGTTAAAGGTTTGCCCAAGCTTTCTTACAAATCTGATATTTTATGTGAAAGTTGTCTGAAAGGGAAACAAACAAGACACTCATTTAAGAGTAAGGATGTTGTTTCTACTAGCAGACCATTAGAACTTTTACACATTGACTTGTTTGGTCCTATTAGAACAGAAAGCATTAGTGGTAAGAAATATGGTTTGGTCATTGTTGATGACTATTCTAGATATACATGGGTAATATTCCTTAGAAGCAAGGATGAGACCTTTAAGAATTTCACAATATTCTGCAAGAAGGTACAAATGAAAAAGGATTCTGTATATCTGTCATTAGAAGTGATCATGGTGGAGAGTTTGAGAATGCAAACTTTCAGCTGTTCTGTGATGAGAATGGGATCTCACACAATTTCTCTGTGGCTAGAACACCTCAACAAAATGGGGTTGTTGAGAGAAAGAACAGAAGTTTGCAAGAGATGGGAAGAACCATGCTCAACTCATGCAGTCTACCAAGGACCTTCTGGGCAGAGGCTATTAACACACCTGCTACCTTCAAAACAGAATATTGGTAAGACCAATTCTGAAAAGGACTCCCTATGAATTGTGGAAAGGAAGAAAACCCAACATATCATATTTCATCCCTTTGGCTGTGAGTTTTATACTTACACAAAGGATGATCTTGGAAAATTTGATGCAAAGTCTGATAAAGGATTTTTCATAGTGATTCTGAAACATCAAAAGCCTATAGAGTTTATAACTCTAGAACTTAATTGTAGAAAATCAATCCATTTAAGTTCAATGACATGAAGAGACTGATAGGGAACTATCAGATCTAGAATGAGTGTTTTGCAGGAATGGAGCTAACACCACACAATAACACCAAGGATGAACATGTGTATGAAGATCTATTAGACCCCTTCAGACAAATGTTGATCTCAGACTGACTTAGTATCACCTCACAATCCTGACCGGAGATACAAGTCATCATCCTAAAGAGCAATCATTGGAAGTACTTCAGAAGGAGTTAAGACAATATCAAAATTCAAGAATCTGAATTCTCTTGCTCTCATGTTTGAAATCGAGCCAAAGACACTTGATGAAGCTCTGCAGATGAAAGGTGGATCCTAGCCATGCAAGGGAGCTGAATCATTTTCTAGGAGTGATTGTCTGGACCCTTGTTCCTAAACCCCATGGGAAAACATTATGGAACCAAATGGGTGTTCAGAAACAATTGTCTGAAGAAGGAAAAGTGGTCAGAAACAAGGCAAGATTGGTTGCTCAAGGGTACAATCAACAAGAAGGCATTGACTTTACTGAAACCTTTGCCCCTGTTGCAGGTTAGAAGCAATTAGAATTCTTCTTCTTATGCTATAAATAATGGCATCAAATTATATCAAATGGATGTCAAACGTGTAACATTCGATTTCCTCGTAACGGGAAACCGTGAGAACGGTAACACCGTTTAAAATAATTAATAATATTTGGTTAAATTTGATGAAAATAATTCATAAATAGTCTTAGAATATTTTTTCAAGTTTTGAGAATTTTTCCGGATTTTCTGAAGCCATTTTGGTACAATTACAAAATTATCACTGATTATGAGCACTTGACAGAATTAATTTTATTAATTGAAATAAAAAATAAAAATTTATTAAAAATACGTTTTAAACATAAAATTTATTTAGAATATAAAACAATTTTCTGGAATTTTTTGTGTTCCCTGGAATTTTTCTGAATTTTGGTAATTTTTGCAAGAATGGCCCTTAAACTTTGTGAAATTGCAAAGTGGTCCCTCACTTCCACACCTACTAAAATCGGCCCTATTTAGTTAAATAAGCGAGAGCCCAAATTTTGTCACATTTTAACCAATTAATGAGACTTGATTTGGTGGAAAACTCTCTAACCATTCATTAGTGTGATGGTTTTTTAATTTTAAAAACCTAGTTTTCTACCTAATAATCCCTTATCTCCATAAAGCCACATCACCCACTTCTCACCACACTTTGCCTCACCATCCGTTCACCTTCTCCCTAAAATTGTTCTTCACTTTTTCATTTCATTTCCCTTTCCCCAAATGAAAATCCTCTCCTATACTCACACTAAGAAATTCACTCAATAGAAATATCCCTCTTAACACCCAAAATTTACCCTAAGCTCCAACCTTTCAAGATGATTCCGCATTCTCCTCTTTCTCTCTTGGTTCAATCAGCCGTGAGGTACCCCTCCTCACACTATGGATTCTTCATTTTCGTTTTTTTTCTTCTTTGATGGTGTAAAACCAACGTTGTGTATTTTTCATGGTTTGGTTTTGAAGTGTTGGGGCTTTGATTCTAACCACTTGAAGGAAGAATTTTGGATAGTTTCTTGGTCATCTCAAGGGTTTGCTTTGGCTGAATCTACCACTAGGTAAGGGGGGAGGGAAAGCTTGAAAACTCTTAGTGAAAGTATGGAGAGTTAGGGTTTTGAGGAAACCCTTTCCCTATCTTAATGTGGGTGAAAACCTAGTGTACCCATTGACTTTAGAGAGACCATAATGGTCTCATTCTCTTTAGAATGTTGAACAAAATCTGTTTTACTTGTATGAGTTTTATTGATGTTTGATATGAATATGAATTTCGATGAGATAAGATATTGATTAATGTTTGATGAATTGATCATTTTGTTATGGAATGTACGTTGTTGAGTTGCTGCACATGATTGAATAAGAATGGGCATTTTAAATTGGTTGTTGATGAGTTAAAGTTGATAGTAGTGAAAATTATGCTGAATAATAAAGTAGACTTTGAAGACTCAAAACTATGACTTTCACAACTTGAGAAATGGGATAAATAGGCCATACGAGATCATAAAAGACTTTAAGAGTTTAGAAACATGAGGAAGAGTGTAAGTGAGGGAGAGAGGTATCTCATAAGCCTTGAACATCCTAAAACGAGTGGATATGATGAGGTGAGAAATTCATGACACCAACAGGGTAGGTTGTAACTAGTAACAAACAGTTTAACTACAGGCTAAAAACAGTTTATAACTTGGTGTGCAGAATTTATGACAGTAAGTTTTAAAAATCTGTAACATAACCTTAATACTAATAAGCTTATACTAGAAGAAATAAAGGGTTTTTGAAATAAAGCTAAAGGTTTGTAACACCATATTTAAAGAACTATAACAGAGGTTAAGAAGGTTATGACAAAAGTTTATAACCTGAAATTTATGGATTCATAATAAAATTGGAAGTGTCAAAATTAGAGTTCACGGAGTTTTAAACCCAAACCGGAAATACGTATGACAACAAGATTAATACTTATGACAAAAAAGAACTAAGAATTGATAATAAGGGGAACAAAATTATGACATAAGACTAAGATTCATAATATGAGAAGTAAGAGAGTTTTAACATAAAGTTAAAGTAATAACAACAGAAATTTAATATCTATAATAAACCCAATCCAAATTTTTATCACATATAAAGAAGGATTATGATTTGAATTAGAAGCAAGTTGTAACACATTGAAAGAGGGATTTGTCACCAAGACAGAGACCTCTTTAATAACTAAGGAAAAAAGTTGTAACCTGGATCATAAAGGGGTTATAACTCATTGTGGAGGAGTTTGTAATAGAGCACAGAAATGTTTATAACGTTAGACAAAAGGTTTATAACCTGAACAGAATGCTAGTAGCTAGCCCATGAACTTAGAAACATTTAATTGAGTATTTGTGATGCATGATTCTGATTGTTGTCAACACTAGAACAATTTATTAAAGACTCCATGCTCTAAGTGCTTGTGAGCATGTTTCTTATTGATATGCACTATTGGAATGGTATTGAAGATCTTGAATTCTAAGTGTTTGTGATGCATATTGGTGAATGTTATGCATCGTGGAAAGCCCCAAAGTATATGGGAAGTTTCTGCCGGATTCTCAAGAGAAATGGATTGAGAATTTTGGCCTTGGTGCCTTAGTTATTGTGGCCTTAGTGCCTTTGATTGGTTATTGTGGCCTTAGTGCCTTTGATGTACCGTGAGAATCCCGCAGTGTGATGTTGGGCATGGCCTTGTTGTTGTGCGATCATGCATCATGGCATTGTTCATGGGGAAGCTACGGTCAGGTACAAACCGCGATATGGCCGGAGGGGAGGCCGATAGTGTTGCCTAGCGGGTGGGACTTGGTGGGGAAATATGATGCCATGGTCCAGTGAACGCCCTGGAGCCGGAGCGAGTCTCGAGCGACACTGGTCCACCCTGACGATCCCCTGGCCATAATCAGGATCGGTGGAGATTGTTCTGGCCTCTAAATCTTGCAAGTAATGGATGTTGTGTACCTGGTTACACCCTGAGTTGGCGATGGCAGAACTCTACTCCCGATCGCTTCGCCCAATCATTGTTTGGGATCAAGATATTGATATTAGTATTGCTGAAGATATTAGTATCAACCATCTTCAAAGGTGTTGGCACTGGTATTGTTGAAGATACTATATGAATATGTTGGATTGTTTGGAGGTGCACCTGATATTCATCATTGAGTCTGCATGCCCATGACATTGGTAACATTGTGTCTAAGTCTTTGCATTGCATGCATTGACTATCGTGATGATTGAGATATGGAATGATATTCTTGTGACTTATTTTTATGTTTGATTGTAATATGTCTTGGTTATTATAGGAATGGGTGTATGCCTTAACTCATTCGTTACTTTCTGCCAGTATGATTTTCATGACTTCTCTCATCCCTTTGCTTTTTGTGTTTTGTTGTTTGTTTCTTGTTAATTGTTGCCATGCTAGATGGATGATAGAAGGGATCGTATCTCATTCAAGTGGACCGCGGCTTGGGCCGAGGTAGAAGTTTTGTATCGAGTTAAGACGGATCATAGTTACGTCAAGAGTCTTCATCATTATTCCTTGAGTCATGTATTCAAGGGTATTCTAATTTGTATTGTATAATTAGAAAACCCTCTTATGATCAAATTTGGGATTTAGGATAATTTGTTTAATTGAATTTTCCAAGTACCCTCAAATATTTTATTTTCCAAAATGATCAACATGTCGAGTGGAAGTGTTTTTAATTGAATAAATATTATCACAAGTATTTCAATCTCTTCCCTTTTGAAAAATGATTAGTATAAATATATGTTCTTATTTGTATTTATTTCTTAAAAAAAAACTCTCCCCTTTTTTCCTTAAAGTGTTTGCTAGAGATTTACGTAAAACCAAGTAACGTCTACCCCTAGGGTGGGTGTTACAAAAAAGTGCTTTTCTCAATGGATTCATTGAAGAAGAAGTTTTTGTTAGACAACCCCCTAGTTTTGAGGATGTTGCTTTTCCTGATCATGTTTTTCAAACTGAAAAAGGCTCTTTATGGTCTGAAACAAGCCCAAGAGCTTGGTATGACAGATTGAGCGGTTTTCTTATCAAAAATGGTTTTGAAAGAGGAAAAGTGGACACAACCCTTTTTAGAAAACAGTCTAACAAAAATCAAATGCTTGTCCAGATATATGTTGATGACATTATATTTGGTTCAACTGATTCTTCACTATGCAAAAGAATTTTATGAGTTAATGAAATCAGAGTTTGAAATGAGTTTAATGGGTGAACTAAAGTTTCTCTTAGGACTTCAGATTAAGCAAGATTCTGATTGTATATGGTCCATCAAGAGAAATATACAAAAGAAATGCTTAAGAAGTTCAAATTTAGTGATTGCAAAACCCATGTCAACTCCTATGCATCCCTCTTCATCTTTAAGTAAGGATGAAAATGAAGAACCAGTTAATCAAACTTTGTATAGAGGAATGATTGGCTCTTTATTGTATCTAACAGCAAGCAGACCTGACATTATGTTCAGTGTATGTCTTTGTGCTAGATTTCAATCAGATCCAAGAACTACTCATTACAAAGTTGTTAAGAGAATTTTTAGATATCTTAAAGGTACTACTAATCTTGATCTATGCTATAAGAAAGAAAAGGATTGCAAGTTAATAGGATACTGTGATGCTGACTTTGCTGGAGATAGAATAGAAAGAAAGAGTACCAGTGGAGGATGTCACTTCTTTGGAAGCAACATGATCAGCTGGTCAAGCAAAAAGGAAAAGCACCATTGCATTAGCAACCAGCAGAAGCAGAATACATCTCAGCAGCTAGTTGTTGTTCACAACTGCTATGGGTGAAGTATCAGCTTGAGGACTTTAACATTCCTATATATGTTATACTTGTGTTGTGTGATAATACAAGTTCCATAAATTTGTCTAAGAATCCTATTCAACATTCTAGGGCTAAACATATAGAAATCAAGCATCATTTCATTAGAGACTATGTTCAGAAAAGGTGTTTTTGATATAAAGTTCATTGAAACAGGGCATCAATGGGCAGATATATTCACAAAACCCATGCTGAAGATAGATTTAAGTTCATATGCAATAACTTGAACATACACGCATTTTCTAATTGACTATGTATGAAAAAGAGCATCTGAAATCTCAGGGTGTCTGAAAATGTGACATATCTGAAATTTAGGGTATCTGAAATTTAATATGTGTATCTGAAATTTCTCACTTGTCTGAAATAACTTGATGACGTGGCTATCTGAGACGGTTAAATTACATTTATTTTGTCTTTTCCACTTCGCACGTTACCCAACGTCTCGCAGGCCAGTACATGCCATCATAGCAATCATGGGTCTATAAATGCAGGAGTTAGTGTGTTGAAGAAGCCTTATACTTTCTCTCAGCTTTTGTTTAAACTTCTTCATCTCTCTAGCAACCATTTTCATCTCAAGTTTTCTCTGCAACTTCATGGCACCAAAGAAGTCTTCAAGTTCAGGTGGAAATGTGGTTAGGTCCAAAGGTGTGGACCTTGAGGATCTTCGTAACCTTGGAATGGACTTATTTGAGGAATTTGATGTTGTGGGCTGGATGCCATTATTTGACAAGGTTTACTGTTCGTGTGGCATGAGCAGAGTGTGATTGACTTCTGGGCATCAGCAAGAGGAATCCCTAACCCCAAAGGGATATATGAAGCATCAGGGCTGATGTTCTGGGTGTTCCTGTGTTCGTGGATGAAGGTATTTTGTCTACCGTCACTGGTGTAAAGGCAGAAGGAGCATCCTTCTCTCCTGGATGGGAGCAGAGGAATGGTGGTCAGAAGAAATTTACCAAGATGCTGTATGGGACTGAAGTACCTGAGAGTCCTGATTCCTAATTCATAGCTAGATAAGGTGAGAGTACTCCACTCCATCTTATGGGTGCTCCATAATCCCTAAGAGTGGGAGCAGAAATCATGTGTCTGAACTAGAAAGATTCTGCTTGATCCATCTGCTGCAGAAGGAAAAGATGAATCTTCCAGCATCCTTATGTTTCACATGCAGAAGAAGATCAGAGATTCAGGTGCAATCTTCCCCACAATCTGCTCATAACCAAGGTACTCTTACATTTCAAAGTACCTATTGTGAGGGCTATATGATCACAAAGGCCCTAATTTCTTTGGTGAGGGAAATCTTAAGAGCATGAATCTAAAGAATGCTCTAGTACCAAGACCTCCATCTCCTACTCTGAAGGAGAGTATATTACTGGAAAAGGCATCAAGGAGGAAAAGCACAATTGAGTTACTGGAAAGAGAGCTTGCAAGAAGACATCAGAAAATGAGGAGTTCAAAGGCTCCAAGACCTCCCCTCAATCAAAGCTGCGGAAGTTACCAGTAAGAAGTGCAGCAAAAGTGTCTACAACAAACCCTAACTTGCACTCTAAGACAACTGAACCTGTTCAGAAGGGCTTTGCCAAAGCCGTCTGAAATTGTGGGTCAAGGGTCTGAAATTTCAAGTCCTCTTAAGCCTACTTCAGACAAAGAAGGAAAGGCTCATGAGGATAGGATTGTTGTTGCTGATGCTGTAGCAGCACACCTTTGCTACTTGCCCCTCTGATCCAGAACTGATCCAAGTGGCTGCCATAGCTACTGCTTTGGAGCAATAGGAGCTGGAACAAAAAGAAGAACAAGAAAAGACTGATCATGCACTTGCTATGGTTGCACAGCTTGCCTTAGCTGATGATGAAAGGCAAGAAACCATGGCTCAAGGTTCTGAGAAAAGAAGAAGATCCAATGTTGTCCAGAGGGAAGAAGAAGAGAAGTAGACTTCTTGAGATGGCTCCTGAACCTACTACTAGGGTTACAAGGAGTGTGGCTAGTCAACAAGAAGCTGTGGAGATGACTGACAAGTACCAGAAGTTTGTCAGAGCCAATCTCTATTTCAAAAAACTTAGAGAAGCCAAGCAAGCTGAAAGAGAAATCCAGCGGGTGTCTGAACCTGAAAAAGCTAAGACTCCTGTAAAGAGGCTTAGAGTCAGGTTTGACAATGTGACCCCATCACCCCCCTCTTCACCTGAAAAGAGGACTGCTGAAGAACAAGAAAAAGAGGTAGATGAGCAACCTATGGTTTACTGCAGAAGAAGAACCCTGCACCACCATCAACATCATCTCCTTCATCACCCCCATCATCACCATCATCTTCATCATCTTCAGAGTCAATTCAATCTGAAGAACCTGATGTGGAGATTCAACAAGGATCAAGTTCCAAGGTATGGAAAGGGAGTATGCTGCCTGAGCACATTAGGCTTGGACCTAAAAGTAGGGATTTCATCATAGAACCCACTTTTGACCCTTATGCATTCCCCTTCACTGCCCATCAGTATGAGGAAGAAGCTGAAGTGCCCATAAGAGGTATGAGGGACCTTTCTTTGAAAGAGAAAGGGTTCCTAAGTTCCCAAACCTCTATGAAGAGTTGTTTCTACTTCAGAGATGCACCTCCCATCTCTCTGCATCAAGGTTTGATCAAACACACACTGCTGCAGCTGAAAGGGAGAAATTCAAGGGAAGTCTAGATCAACAATACTCTGGGCAGCTGGAAAAGCTCAGAAAGGGAGTGGTAAACCCCTGCTCATAGGTGGGCACCACTAAATCCCTTCTCAGATGAAGACTGCATGAAGCTATCCAATGATGAATGGAGTTTTGCAAGACAGCTCTACACAGGGGGGAGAGCTGTTTTGAAAGAGACTGTCTTAAGGGCATAAGGATGAGAGGCTACAAGCCTCCTAGGACTTTCTCAATCAGGCCTACCACCAAAAATTCTGGTGGCAACCTGATAGGATTGTGCCTAGGTATCCTTTGAAGGAGGGCTCTGAAGATAAATTTAAAGAACCTAAAGTTTACTCAGCCCCTTCAAGCCTATGACTCCAAGGGAGTGGAGAGAGCTTCCCCTGCCAAAATAAAGAAGCAAGGAGGACGCATGGATCACAGTCTTAGAGACAGAGTTTGGGCTTCGTATTGGAAGATAAGAGAGGATGCTGGATCCTCTTCTGGGTCATCTGGACCTGATGCAGATTCACTAGTTGGGTCATGGGAAGTACTGAATGTGCAGGTATATGTTTATCAGACAACATGTTCCCCTTTGACTGCACCATTTCATGAAGAATGGGAGTTGATCAACCCCATTGGCACCTTCTTTCATCCTGTCTATCATCCTCTTGAGTATGGGTTGTTTCCAGGTTTTGAAGTGCTGAGATTTGTATGTAGATACATTCAAATCATCTTCTATGAAACAAAACCTGACCCTGAAGAAGAGAATAGGAGGTTGAGGAAGAAGATACAGAGACTGGGAAAAGCACAATGCAGATCTCATTGCAAAGCAAGACCAGATTCTGCATGAACAACACTGATTAGAAATGGCCAAGAAGATATGAAGACTGCTCTTCTCTCTCAGATTGACAAGGCAAAGGATGAGCTCATCTCCTTCATGAAGGGATGCTTTATTGAAGAAGGATGGGTAGTCAATGATGTAGCCATGTTCTAAAGTTCTATTTCTGATATGTGCATTAATTTCATGTGTGTCTGAACTTTTCTTGACATATATGCATATATCAGAATTTCCTTGAATGTTGTTCGTTTCTTTAAAGTTTATGCTTCAACTTTTCAATATATGTTGTTGTTATGCTCTGGAAACCCTTTTGATTGATGACAAAAGGGGGAGTATAAAAAACTAACAAAATCTGAATCTGAAGTGATTACAGGACTCAGGGGGAGCATATAAGAAACTGATAAAAACTGAAAAGAGTAAATCAGTTTAAGTGTTCATCATCTGAGGGGGAGTTATACTATCTTTATATTAAAAACTCCTTTCAGATTTGTAATATTTTAAGCAAATTTGTCAACATTAAAAAGGGGGAGATTGTTTGAGTCTCAAAAATATCATAAGTAAATTATGATGTTTCAAGACAATATAATTCCTAAGTTTTAATGACTAACAAATTTGGGTTAAAATAATTTATCATAGATACACATATGTTTTTAATGATTTATCTATGATTTCAGCAAGCCACCAAGATCCTACAAAAAGACTTTGAAGTATTTCAACCTATCTGAGGGATCAAAGCCTTCTGAAGGTTCAACCCGTCTGAAGTGTTGAAGCCATCTGAAGTGCACCCATCTGAAGAGTTGAAGCTGTCTGAAGTCTCAATAATGACGTGGCACCTTTGCTGAAGCTTTGTGAATACGTTTTTCTGAGTCTCTGTTGCACGTACCTTTTCAAGCATATTTATGGAAATGAACACAGAGACCTTTCCTGGTGCTTTTGAATTTCATACACCACTGAGGAAATCTCTGCAACGCAGCATTCGGAGCAACAACGGTGGCAGCTTTATAGCAGCACCTACGTTGTACTATGTTAGACATGTCAGAGCCCTCAGAACCATGTCTCACAACGGATTAAATAGCATTTAATGATATCTCTAAACGGTGGTTTTTCAACGGACTGAAGTCTGGGTATAAATACCCCTCATGAAGACCATCACATACAGAGAACAACAGTGAGAAAGATTTTTCATATTCAAAGAGAAACAAAACGCTGCTAGTTTTACTCTGTCAAAACTCTCTGATAATATTCTTGTACACACATCTGTATATCCTGAGCATACCTCAGTTATCTGTGTATATTGTATTTGTTTAAGCTTAAAAACTGGTTTAGTTTAAAAGCTCAAACTTATCTTCTTTGTAAAACTGTTCTTGAGTCTGGAGAGGCTTGCTGTCTAAAGAATACTTGGTTGTAGAGCCTGAAGAGGCTTGGTAGTAAAAGAATACTTGGTTGTAGAGCCTGAAGAGGCTTGACTGTAAAAGAATACTTGTAATCTTTGTGAAAGATTAAGAGAAAATCCAAGTGCTAGTTGGCATTGGGACTGGACGTAGCTCACAGGGGTAGTGAGTGAACCAGGATAATTCATTTGCTAAGTTTTCTATCCCTTAACTCTTGTCAATTCGTTTATACTAATCTAAGGGAGTTGAAAAGCAATTCTAAATATTTTAAAAGCTAAGAAACCTTTAAAATATATTTTCAGAAGCTGTCTTAAAAACTTCAGACAACCCTCAAAAAACTGTCTGAAACAGTTTTATACTTGTTGTTTTGAAAAGCTTTCAAAAATATTAAGAAACACTATTCAACCCCCCTTCTAGTGTTTCCCTGTGTTTCTACATCAAGGACACTTAAAGTTTTTAATGATGACGTTGGCAGCGCCTCCTTAGGGAAGTGTGCGTCAAGTGATAGACAAGTGAAAATTTGCGTCCTTTGATTACTCATGACATTAGACGTTGTAGTTTCAAGAGACCCCTTTTAAAGGAGACGTCTTTTCCAAAGACTTTAGAAACGTTTCATCAAAATGACATATATATTCAGGATGCATTAAACAAATGATCATGGAAACCTAGATTAGGTAAAGGAGAGATGTTACCAGTTAATCCGATTATTGAAGAGGTGTTTTTCAGGCATCAATCCTTTCTTTGAAAAACTTTTTCTCCTTCTGAGGTTGCTTGATGGCTGTACGTTCCAGTATGTTTTTGTCTTTTGTGCTCCCAGAGAATCTTTGAACAATCATCTTAACCTATCCTCGAGGATTGAGTTAGGCTTGATGTATAGAGTGTTAATCATCTGAACATTGTTTGACCCATAATTTCTGTGAGTTCATTTCGAACTTTCTGAACATGATTCAGACAATGGAAATGTTATCACACTATCCATCCTCTTAGATGATGTTACTTCGTTTCATCCTTTCAGAAGCTATTCCTTGTGATGATCTTCTTTAGAAAACTTTCTTTAAAACCTGTTTTCTGAAACACAAACTAAGAATACCTTTTAATAGCACCTGATTATAGTTTGTTAATTATTAAATTAAGTATTTTAAATTACAGATAACATTTTATCAAATTTAGAAATTATCTTATTAAGATGGTTAATTTTAATTCTCTTATTAGGTTAATTAAGTTTATCATTTATGAAATCAATTTGTTAAGAAAGAATTATGTTCATAATTTAGAAATTATGCACAGATATTAACACAAAGGAATCAAAACAGAGAGACTTCAAACAAAATAGAATTTCAATATCATTAAAAATATAAACACAAAGATATAGAAACAAAGACTCTGAAACAGGACACAAGTATATCATTGACCATTAGATTGGTTCTCATCAGCCTTTTCCTTTTCAGCCCTAAGCTTTTGAAGCTCTTTTTCTGTAGCTCTCAATTTCTTTGCCAGCCGAGTTACTCTATCATTTACCTTCTTCAGATTATGTGCACCCAATGTCATCCTTTTCCTTTTACGAGACTTCAAGTTGGTATCTTCAGTTCCTTCTTCAATGTGTGGAGCAAAAAGAGGAGGAATGACCACTTGATTCTCAGGAGCTTCTTCCCTTTCAGTAAGAGTCCGGTCTAACTCATTTCCCATCTCATCTCTGAAACACATCTGATACAACAGTACCCATGGGAGATTGATTTTCTTCTTTGTCATCAAGAGTCCCAATACGATCCTCTCCATCATGCTTAAAGTCAAATTATTTCTTCCTCTGGGAAGAATGCAACAGTTTAGTACAGCAAGGAGGGCTCTGGGTGTGCTCAGAAGTTGAGAAAGTCTGAAAGGGGCAATCCTTCTTCTTCCAAATAGATGTTGGTCAAGAACGAAAGTTCCACCATGAAAAGATTCCCATCTTTGGAAGTATTGTTCCCCGCTGTCAAGAACACCTATAACTTCAATAATAAGTTTGGTGTCCACAGACAGTGATCTTCCCATCACCTTCGTCTCAATCCCGGTTTTGTTGGGTTCAGATAAGATCTTGATATTGTCCCAAAACTCCATTACACTTTCCTTATGCCAGGAGGAGGAAATGTTGTTGAAGTATGGAGTCCATCCAACAACATCAAAATACTTAGAAATCTTGTAATCTGCCTCGTCAAATTCCGAGAGATTTACCATCTTACACGGGATGATTCTCTCATCAAAAACTGAGAGAGCAAGGTTACTTGATAATACTGAAGTACTTGCCATGAGTACTATGGAACAGTTGATCTTTCAGAGATGAGGAGTGCTTTGGCTTTTTAGGAAAAGGATTTGAATGGAGTGTAATTTCCATGTTGATTATCCAATCCTTTTATATAAGCAAGAGAGCATGCTTCAAGCATTGATGAGAGGTGGGAAGTAGTGCATCGTGCTGATTGAAAGAAACCGGTTGATGATTCAATGATTCACATTGCGCCGTTTCACATTCAATACATATGACTCTTCATTTACTTAAATAAACACACAAATATATTCATGCAGATAATATTCTATTAAACATGCGCGATTGTTCAACTTATTTTAAACAGACAAAGAAAACATGCAACAAATATATACAAAGAACAGATTATAAACATCAGGCAATATATATAGAACACTTAGCATGCAGTCATATATTTTCACACTCACACACACACATATGTATATATATATGCACGAATTAATGATTTCAATCAAACAAATCATGCAACACATTTCATACCATATTTACCAAAAAAAAATAAAACAAAACACACGACAGTTAAGTAACTATATTTAAATTTAAATTTAAATTTAGATAGGAAAGGTGTTACCCGTTTGTGATCTAGAGATAGATACACTTTCCTTTTCTAGTTACGTCCTGCGCTTCAGTTCCATGAATAATGAGTTTTGGAAAAATAATTTTCCTATTCTCATTATCATTCTTCAGAGTTGCTTCAGCTTGTGAGATTTCCATCTTCTGAGGATCTACTCCTTCTGCATTTGTTAGATGCTCAACCCGAAGGCGAGCTCTGATACCACTTGTTAGAACCACAGGCAACACTAGAAGGGGGGTTGAATAGTGTTTTAATCTTTTTAAAACTATTTTGGAAATCTTTGATTAAATCAATCACGTAGGGTGATCAATGTGCAAACGAATCTTAAGATCAGAGTTACTTTTAAAAACTTGCGGAACATATGAAAGATAAAGATAGAAAATCTTTCTCTTAAACTTAAGATTGTTTTGATTGAAAAGCTTCTCTAAGTATCTTCTGAAGATTATTACCAAGAGTACCTTCAGAACTGTTTCTGAAATACTTCAGATGATCAGAGATCATCTGTTTCTGACTTCTGAACTGAGCTCCTTTTGAACTCACCTCAGACAGTTATTTCAGAGGTTCTTCAACATACATTCTTTGTAATGCTTCAAACTATATAAGAGATGTTTTATGTTATGTTTGTTTGAAAACTTGTTTTATTGAAATCGTTGTGTTAAGATTATTATGAAAAATACTTTTCAATCCCCAACGTAAATGTAAAGACTGTAAATAAAAGAGATTATGGAATGAGAAAACTTAGGCACAGAATTTATCCTGGTTCACCCACAATCCCGTGAGCTACATCCAGTCCTAGAGGCAAACCACCACTGGATTTTCCACTAACCAAATAACAACACACACAGGTGTCAGACAGAGTCACACAGACCCTATCATACAGGTCACACAGACCCAAGGTCACCCAGACCTTACCGAGAAGTCTTTTCTATCAAGCCTCTCCAAGCTCTACCCGAGTAGTCTTTTCTATCAAGCCTCTCCAGGCTCTCAGACACTTATCCAAGTGTAGAGTATTTTACTACTCAACCTAAGCTAGAAGTTCGCTAGAACCTCTCAACTCAGATTCTTCTTGTACATAGGGATTACTGAGTACACACTCAGGATACAGACATTACAAGCTAAGTACAAGGATAGACAGTGATACAAGTGTTTGAAATTAAGTACAATCCTTGTCTTTTCTATGAGGAATACCATCCTCTGAGAGTAGGCTAACTACGATATGAATTTAAGCTCCAGCCTCATTCTCCAACCATTGGTTTCCATGGGCTATATTCTCACCCGTATCATTGGAACACCAAGGTATGTTCAGGGCTTCAAACCATTTCAGGTTTGATAGTCAGTTTGCTCAGCATGGTTGTCTTCAGACCAACAACCAACTTGATTGATCTAACAGATCATCTGACAAACATGACTAACTGACCAACAGGTCAATAGCCTGGTTGATCTCACCGACCAACATGGTTGGTTGTTCAACCGAACAACAACCACTCTCTCTTTTACTCTGGTTGTGTTATCAACAACGACGGCAACAACAACATATTCAATTTGATCTTGAGGCTATTTATATGTTCTGTTTGAATATAGCCGTTGAAGATGATTCATAATACCGTTGAGTTGATGATGATGTGGCTCATATAACCGTTGTGTAATAGCTCCTCAAACGGTTGCTTCTTCATAAGCGAATAGGTGTCCAGACGATCCCGTTCTGAAACTTGTTATGTGCTTCTTTATTAGAGATATTCTGATATGTTTATGCTTGCTCTCTCTCTTGATCTGCTTTTGATTTCTTCTGCTTTCTTCTGATTTCTTCGGAGTGTATATGAGGAAATATCTGTTGGATTTGTCCCTTTGCATATTCTGCGTATACTCATTTTTCCACATGCTTCCTAACACCGTTTCTTCTTTCCTCTTTGAGTGAGGTGTCTAGTCCAAAAGTTGTTGTTGTTGTTTCTTCTTTGGATAAAGATATATGATATTATAAGCATTTAATCATATAATCTTTTCTTCTGTATTGAGAGATGTTTTATGCATTCAGAGAGTTGATATGTTCAGATGATTGATCTCTTCAATCTTCACACATACTCTGATATTGTTAGTTCATCAGCTTCAATAAGTGCTCATAATTGTTTCAAGCTTATTTCAATTCTCCAGCTTGAAATGCTTTCAATTCTTTGATATCAGCTTATTCTTCTTCTTCTTCTTATGAGAAATGCCTTCTGATCTTCAGATGATTGCAGCTTCATTCTTCTTCTTCTTCTTATGAGATATGCCTTCTAATCTTCAGATGATTGCAGCTTCATTCTTCTTCTTCTTCTGATATGAATAAAGATGTTGAATTATATGTATTTTATTCAAACATCTTTCTTGTTGCTTTTACTTGGTCTTCTGTTCCGTTCTGATCGATGGCAGACACTGGTGCAGTAGGTCTGCGCACGCAGATACCTTTTGTTGTAGGAGCGGCAGCATTGCAGAAAGTCTTTGCAGTGTTTCCTTATTTGTGCAAGACTTTCATCGAGGTCGAAAAGCATGTCTGACTTTTGTATATAATCCATCTGATGGACTGAGCCATACTCTTTGTAACGTATCCAAGAGATTATTTCTGGATTCTGATGCGTTCAGTCTCCAGATACATAGACTGCTTCATATTGTCTTCATTTCTTCAGATGATTGCTGTTCTTCAGATAGTTGCGTCTTCAGATGATAGCTAAACTTCCATTGTTGTCTTCAAGTCTTCAGATGGTCTTCAGATCTTCCGAGTCTTCAAAGTCTTCAATTCTTCAGATGATAGCTGTTCTTATTTCTTGACTGTTCTTCAAATAGTCTTCAGATCTTCCTAATCTTCAGAGTCTTCAATTCTTCAGACGAAGTCTGTTTTCAGTTGATTGCTTCTTCAATTGCTTCAACCTTGTTGAGAACTACTCTTCTTCAGATTTTGTACTTTGTTCTTCTGATTCTGATCTTCTGATTTCGATCTTCTAATTTTGATTCTTCTTGATTCTGATACTGTTCTTCTTCTGTTGTGATCTTCTACTCTTCTTCTTCAGATAAATATCTTAACCTAAAACACAATCAACAAACAAATACCTTTCTCAGTAGAACCTGTTTACTTAATCTTATAAAGTTCATATATAAACTTATTTGTCCTTAATATAATCTTATTTGTTAATCATTAAAACTTAAGGATGTTAAGTCTTATAGTCATGTTTAAATAATTAAACTGATTTATAGACTTCACAACGACATCTTGAATCGGTGCATGAGAGAAATATTTTGGTTCTTGCTTGAATGAAGAAATGTCTGTCTTGGTTTGAATGTAACATGGCTTGCGACAAAATCTTCTTAAAAAATTTTCTTCTACCACGTTCCAATTGTTCAGACTTTGGCTGGGGTGTGACATTAACCAATCCTTGGCTTTTCCTGCAAAAGAAAAGGAAAATAAACGTAAGCATGCAGCTTCTTTGTCCGTCTCTTCAAAACCTATAGTTTCAATTAGTTCCAGGAATGTAAAAAAATGATTATTTGGATCCTCGTGTGCCAATCCTGCGAACTGTTGAGCTCTAACAAGTTGAAGATGTGATGCTTCTAGTTCCACAACCTTTGCAGATATTGGGAGAGCAATACTTGAACGATAACATAGCCCTTGAGGCATGATATAATCTCTCAAAGTCCTCCTTCTGGATTGTGTTCCTTCCATTAATTGATTTGAGATACATGTCTTCACAAAAGCACTATTCAAGAATCTCAAACAATTGTTAGCTCAGGAAGGTGGAACAAAATAATAATAATTTTTTAAAAAAAACAAAAATAATAAAAAAACAAAAATAAAAAATAAAATCCTAAAATTCTAAGATAGAACCAAGTTTGAATTTGAAAAATGATATTTACTTATCCTAAATTCCTAAAAGAGTTCAAACAAGATAAGCATTGAAGATAAGATAAGATCAATTTAAATTTCAAATTTCAATTTCAATTTTTTTTCGAAAACAAAAAAAAATAATAATACGAAAATAAAAAAATACAAAAATTTAAAATTTAAAATAAAATTTGAATAATTTTGAAAATTCAACCTTCTAAAACTATACAAATTGAGACACTGCTCCCTGGCAACGACGCCAAAAACTTGATGGAATCCTAGCAAGTGTACCAAAAGGCCAGCAGTTATAGAGTAAGTAAGATATCGTATCCACAGGGAGCGGTTTTAATTTGTAAAGTGATAGCGATTGTATTTCCAATAAAAACAATTTATAAAAAGTTTTGGTTGTATTCAAAATAATAAATAATAAAAATAAAAGCAGATAAACGAGATGAGAATAATATTTTGGATTAGGATTTGAGTTCGTTTCATCTCCCCCTTGTGTATTCCAATCCCTTCCTTTAATTATGATTATACTTATAATTACCTTAGCATTGTTTAATTACAATAATTATAAGGCATGCCTGGTAATTATCGTACCCGAAAATTCCCCTATAACATCATAATTAAACGCCAAAAGCTATTCTCTACAGGCATTCAAAGTGGTTTGGCGACCCCGAACCTTCCCCGTATTTTGCAATCAGCGCTATCAATTTAATCGATACCTTCCCATCAAACAACTATGAAGAGGTGTGTCACTCACCAAACGCTTCAATTGCAGCGAAGAACGATAGTACAATATGGACCAAACGAGTATCTTCAGCAATCGGAGATTAGGCTTCATAGACAACTCTATGCTCACCTAACTCTAATACTAGCCGGAGTTCCACTTTTTGTATCCAGAGCACTAGCCTACCACCCAGGCGCACGCACGGAGGCGATGCATTACAAACAGCATAAAGATACCGATAAATTACAAATAGAGAATCATAATTAAAAAGAAGAGAATTCTTATTCACAAGGGGATTGAATCCACTACATCAAATCCTACTGGAGAGCTTAGCTACTCATGGTAGCCATTACAAACCACTGAGAAATCTATCACATTTCTCAATCCTAGAACTACTCTCTCTCTCGGTATCTGTGGCGGGTCCCGAGGACCTCCTTTTCATCTGTGCAAAAGGCTCTATTTATAGAGTGGGAAAACACTAATTCACCTCCAAGAAGTCAATCTGGATCTAGGTTTAAAAGCTTTTGCGCGTCCTGCGCTTCATATGCGCTTAGCGTGCATGAAGCGCAACTAATCTGTTGTTGCGCTCCACTTGCGCTTAGCGCAGGTGGAGCCTGATCAATATGAGGTTGCATTCCACATGCGCTTAGCGTAGGTGGAGCGTGTCACGCGTTGCTGATTTCCTTCAGATCTTGATCTAACTTCTGGATCTCTTTCTGATCTTGCCTTTGCTTATCTGGTTTTCCTTTTTCCCTTTTTCTGAATTGTTTTTGTATTTAATTGGCTTGGATTTGAATTGGAGAGGTTATCCACAAGATTCTCTGATTAACTAACTGTTAATCTCCTCTTTATTTGGTCTTCATTTAAATTCTGAATCTGCAAACAACCTCCTTTCTGATGCTATTTCTCTCTTATTCCAAATCTTCTGTAAATCTGCATAAAATAACAAATTTCTATTTAAAATAGCATCATATTCAAATTTAAATCAAATAATTACAATTATTGTAAATATTAATAAAAAAGGGATAATTTTGGGCATAAATTACTATTTTGACCTTGATAAGTGTAATAAAAACTATAGGAAAATAACGCTAAATGTACACTTATCATTAGGCCCTCACTAAGTCTTTGTCACTTACCCCTTTCTATTTTTTTTCATCTAGATTCCCAGACCGTCGACTAGCAGGCTGCTGGCAGATTAAGTTGTTACAGCTCTACTGTTATTTCATTTTGGTAGGCCCCATATGTGTTGGTGGCCATTTGATATTATTTTGGATTATATGTATATTCTGCAGCTATAGGGAGTTTAGTCATTGGTTTTATGTTGAGATGTATATTTTAATGTTGATTGGATAAATATTATGTTGTTTGAAACTCTGGTTGGTGACATTTGTTGATAACAGGATTTCTGTAAATTTGGGATGTCCAAAATATAGGGGAGACTCTGTCAAAATTTCTGTAAAATCCTGCAAGTATGTTTATTTTGGAAATCAAGTAATGTACTATTGTCTTAGGCTTGCCAGGCTAAGGGTATTAGTCTGTGCGTCGGTCACGGCCTTGAATTTGGGTCGTGACAAAGCTACCTTCATGCACACACACTCTCACTTACACGGTCTTAAGGGAAAGGAAAGGAAGGATGCTGCAAATTTTTCTGGCCCGGATCTAGGGATGGCAATTGGACCCAGACCCAGTGGGTACCCGCAAAAATTACCCATAATGGGTAGGGTAATTACCCACCAATTGGGTATGGGTGCGGGTATGGGTAATTACCCGCACTTTTTAATGGGTACGGGTGCGGATACGGGTAGTATGGTACCCTACACTACCCTACCCATACCCGCACTTATATAATTAATATAATTAATATAATTTATATATATATATATAATTAATTTAATATAAATATATATATGTTTATATTATTAATTAATATTTTTCCAACAAAATAATTAATGTTAATATATTATAGTTACAAAAAATATTAATATATATTACTAGTTTCATTAAACTTGGATGATCTATGGATTATTTTTCATTTACTTTTTGATTAATTTTTATTTTTTAATCAATTTATTTTTTATAATTAACAAAAGTGCGGGTAATGGGTACGGGCACGGGTACTTGAGTACCCAGCGGGTAAGGGTATGGGTACTAGAATCATTACCCACGCGGGTATGGGTCCAGGTACGGTATTTTTTTAAAACGCGGGTATGGGGACGGGTACTATAGTACCCTACCCAAACCCTACACATTGCCATCCCTACCCGAATCAAGGGTATTCGGGCCCGGTTCCAAAAGAGTAGGGGTAAAATGGAAATTTCACATCAAAATTTCCCAAAAATTCTAGAAAATCTCCTATAATTGCTCTAACCTATTTTAAGCCTAAAAATGGGATTAGAACTCACTTCTCACTTAAATTTTCTTATTTCCCAGTTTTCGCACACAACGGTTAATTTTTAATAAGAGTAAGCAGATAGAAAATTATGGTTTTACATACAAAAATTCTAAAAAGTTATAAATATCATTTTCAATCCACTTTTAAGGTTCAAAGTATATTGTCCATATTATTCCACAAATTTTCATATGTTGGTTAGGGGGTTACACTGCTAACCAGGGGCATTTTGGTCTTTTTGCCCAAAAGTGCCAGAAAATCCTAAATAAATTTCTAAAATTCATAATAAATTATATTAAGACCATTTTGACTAAAAATGTAGATCCCTTTTAAGCTTTTGCTATTTTTCATAATTAAATCTATATTTTCCTTAACTGTATAATTACTAAGGGTATTTCAGGTCATTTTCTCAAACACCTCTCTAAAAATAAATCATTTATAATTATGGTTGGAAATTCCAAAAATATAATTTTATTTTTTATCAATAGTTCCTAAATACCTCATATTTAATTTATTATTTTTTTAACTATCTCTATTTTATTTATATATTGGTAGGGGAAATTGTGGGTGTCACATCTCTCCCCTCCTTTAAGAAATTTCGTCCTCGAAATTTGAAGTTCCAATTGTTGGATAGGCCTAAATCTAGTTTCTTAAGCTTTAAGAGTCACTCTTCTAGTTGGATCATATAAGACCTTAAGGGTTCCCTAAAAGTTGGATGATCATTTTAAAATACTCGTGGATATAGGGATGATATCCTGAATTAAGATCGACCTAGCTTTCAAAGTCTTACCTCTTCTCTAACAACCAGTAGCGAATTTTGAAACCTTTACCTAACACCTTACCAAAAATTTTCTGGTACGATTTATTATTCCATAAGATTTGGTTAGGAACATCTATTTTCGACAAGCAGATCTTATCAAACTTTCCACCATCATTTATACTACCTTAATTCTAACTAGAGTGCTAAGTTAATCCTTTATGAGGTGTGCTACTATGCTACCCCGTCTCCTTCCTTGGGTATTTGGCAAGTAACTAGATACTCCCTTTCAGCTTATAATCGACATAGAGCTATAATACCTAATGAAACGCACAGTTTCAATCCATAAGTCAAGTTGCTAAATTTTCCTATAAAAATTATCTTAGGAATCTCCAAAGTATGTTTCTTACAATAACTATTTTTCCTTAACATTTTCTTCTGATTCCTAATGACCCCTCGCAATATCTTATTTTCTTACGTCTCTAAAATGTCCATTTTCCTTCACCATGTATGAATATCTAATTCCGCAACAGTCACAAGTGTTGTTTATTATACCTATGATTACATTACTTCCCTTGGTCTTAATATCAACACGCTTACTGATCTAGTTAATCTTCCATCTCTTCCCTATATAAAGATTCTAAGTTCTTTCTCTCTTAAGAATCTTAAGTTTATCTCTATCCCATTAAGGTGAAATCCTCTGACTTACAAATCAGTTTGCTTTTGCTTTATCTATCACTGTATATTGTTGTAGGGTCTTCCTACCTAAAATATCAATCAACATTTATGACCAAGGCTTAACTCCATAAGCTGCTACTCCCAAGAAGGTCTCACCATCCATCACCACCTTATGTCCTTTTCCTAAACCAAATATGTCTCCAGAATTTATTTCCATCTAACTAAGACTTATAATTGGACAATTCCACTTCTAACCTACTTCTCCTTAATAAACCCAAGGTTATTCCAAAGAATTCTATACCTTTCGTTGGATCCTAGAAATGGGCGGGAATATTTCATGTAAGAATGAAGATAAGATGGCTTGAATGAGGCTAGAATATTGGGTTCATTGAGGAGGGAAAGGAACACCAATGACAACCAATCCAGATGGAATTACTAGACACCCATAGCATTCATAGTAAAGTCCAAAGTAGGTTGTAAGATCACCTATAGTCTCGATATATAGATAGAGGTAATCTATCTTTAAACCTATCTTGGAGAATATTATTATTATTATTATTATTATTATTATTATTATTATTATTATTATTCCTTATGGTTATTCTACTTCCAGGGATTGTATTTGTCCCCTAGGGCATCCTTACGCGAAACATCACCTACATATGTGTAGTACTATTCCAATCTTCAAAATCTTGTCTAAATATTTACCAATTTATATACTCTTCTTTGAAAGTCTAAGCCCATTAAGATCAATGAGTAAACTAATCCTATAAATTAGTATGATCATACTCGATCAATACACCCATAACTTTTACCAAATCCAATCTTAATCGTTTATGAGATTTGCGCCTCTTTCAATTTATAGAATCACCAATCAAGTATATCTCTTAATCATCGAAGTTAACACATACAACGATTCCTCATTGTGTTTCATATCTATTATTTCTACTATCCTCATGGAAGTGTTATCCTTACTTATTTCATAAAAACATAGTTCTTGTAGTGTGATGATAAAATTCGGCAAGTGTACCGAATCTTAACAAGTAATATAATGAAAGTAGAGTATCGTCCCACAGAGATTGCTAGATCAAGTACCAAATTACAGGGAATCTATCTAGTTGAATAGGAGAAATTCAATTGTATTTAGTAACCTAAGGACTAGTGCAGAAAATTAAACCAGAAAACTAAACCAGAAAGTTGAATTAAGTGTTGAACAATTAACAAGAACACAATATTGATGAAGAACAATATCAACAAATGGTTAGGACTTGGTTCCTTTTAATTCTCAATCCATGTAGCAAATTATTCAACTCAATTGTTATGATTTAATTCATGATCCAATTCACTTAGATAGTTAAATCCCAATTCCTTGGTGAATTAACCCTATATCTACAATTAAGAACCCTAATTCCTTAGGTGAATTCAATTGTGACATGCATTAACAACAAGAATTGATAAAGATCACACAAGAATCAATTCCTATTCCTAGGCAATTAATTACTCATGTTGTTTACTTCAGATCCAAGTTTTCTCCAATTTTCCAATTGTGAGAATCACTCTCAATTCATACATTGGTTGATCAAGTCAATGAAGCATTAAGATTGGAAGTAAACAATGTAATTGCATCATAACAATCTGAATTGAATTCAAGAAACGAAATTACATGGAGTTTGAATCAAAATTCCCCAATTCCTAACCTAAGAAAATCAGCAAACCATTACAAAAGAGAAGATAAAGGAGAAGAGAATTGCAAACTCAAAGAGAAACTCCATTGAATCAAGAACCCTAGCTTCCACTTGGTTTTGATCTTCAGGAGAAAGAGAGAAAAGGAGAGAAAATTCGAGTGGGAGAAAAGAGAAATCTGAAAAATGGGAAAGATCCAACTAAAAAAACTAACAGCAACTATTTATAATGCTTCTATCAAATCGTGTCCCCACACAGACTCTTCCATGTTCCCACACGAACATGGCAGAGAGCAAATTCCAAGTCTGTAGCTACTGGAGTGATCGTGTCCTCACACAACTTCAGTTTATCCTCACACGATCCTGGCAGAATGTAAATCTCACCATGGGCACCACTTTTGGCTCAACTTTCATTGTTTGCCTTTTCTTCATACTTCAAAAATTGATTCTCTTTACTTCTTTCTTTCTTATTTTCCAGAGAATTCCTAAAAACATCCAAACAAAGAAAAATTAGAGAAAAAAATACTATTATTTACAAAAATCATCTAAAATACAAATAACTCAATTATATACAAATTTTAGCTACAAAATTACAAAATTATCAATCTAAACAACTAAAAACTACCTAAAATAATCCTATAAATCTACTACTAAAGTGGATTTATCACAACCCCAAACTTAGAATTTTGCTTGTCCCCAAGCAAACAATCAAAGCTCAATCAAGAATATTTTTAGACAAAACATGGGTTGAAATCCACAAGTGAACATCCCAATTCTTTACATCTTTCCAAAGCTAATCATTCAATTCCAATCCATTCCTCAAACAATTAACATAAGTGTTATAAAAAATCAAACAATTGCAGCCCCTAACATCAAGATATCTTAGTCCAACTTGAAACAATGTAAGATAAAATATGCAAAAATTTCACAAGGAAAAGTATGAATTGCATTCACAACCCTCACAAGGTAGTGTTTCCCTCATCACTCTTAGTGTTTAAAAGGTACTGTTTCTCTCAAAATTACTACCCACTCAAGATCCATTACCATAGGCTTGACAATGTTCTAAAACTTCTATTGCAAAAACAAATGCAACCACAAATCATGAGGACTTTTATTTGGGTTGAAATGGGGCTTGGGACAAGGTAGGAAAATTTAGGATCTAGTTAACCCCAAGAGAATTAAAGGATATATGTGATGAGCTCAAGAATTAAGTATGGAGTTAACTCATCCTTCCTTTGATTTCATTTCATTGCCCCTTTTTATTTTTTCTGAACTTTTCTTTTACTTTTCATCAATGTAACTATTTTTTTCTTCAATGTACTCTTTTTTATTTTTTTATTTTTTTTTAACAGCACATTTTTTTTTCTTTTCACCTTTTTTCTTTTCTTTTTGAAATAAAGCAAGTTTACTTTCCCACCCCAAACTTAAAACATTTGCTTGCCCTCAAGCAAAAATAGGAACTAACCCCAAACTTAATTTCAAAAACTCATCCTTGAATGTGCCATATATCCGTGAATCCTAAAGAGGAAGGACATTAATGGTTTTTCACTTAAGGCTTGTAATGAGCTTAGAAAAAAAAATGGGAAAAAGGCTCAAAGGGGCTAAGCAAAGGGAAATAATTGTTCAGGGTGGTTTATTTAGCCCAATGGTTAACACAAAAAATAATGCCTCAATCATGTATGTGGAAGCAAATGAGAAACAATTTCAACTAAGAACAAAGTCAAGTTCTAGAATGAAATCCCAAGGAGTAGCCAATCACACAACAAGAATTCAATTAGAGTGTATGGCCCAAATTTCTCACTGGGTAATGTTGTGACTACAATCCAACTAAATCAATGATCCACTTTCACATAATTATCAAGCAAAGATCAAGAATTTCCAATCAATTAAGATGTTGAGGAATTGCAATTGAATATTCATGTACACTTATGGAATTTGCTCAAGAATAAGATTATCACCAAATAGATTAGAGACAGGAAAGTGAAAGAATCAGGGAATTATTAGTTTTTATTTTTTTTATTTTATTTATTTATTTATTTTTTCAGAAAAACAAGCAGAATAAAGATGTTTGAGAAACATCCCTAAATAGTTGATGGCTATGTGAGACCATCACCATGAGAATGCTCATGTCCTGCATCAAGTTAGAGAAAAATTAATTATGAAAGAAAAACTCAAACAGGAAATTGTATGTCATGAGTATCCTAATGTAAACAAAACAAGTCAATCTAGAGTTAACTATGTTAATAGTGCTGAAATACAGTCATCCAAAAAGAAATGTTTGAAAAGAGAAACAAAAAGAAACTAGAAAAAGGGTAATTTAAGAAGATGCTGGGCCATCATCCTCATTGTCATTGTCTCTAAAGGGTCTGCTGGCTGAAGGGAAAGGAGGTAACACTTGATGTCCTAAATGTTCTCCCAACAAGTCATCATCAAGATCAGCCGAATTAAGAAGAGGTGCTTCAGTATGAACTCTCGAAGGTATGTCAACAAGGTTTGTGGCCAAAATAAGCTGACCTCTTTTTAAACTTCTATATAAGACATCCTGTCGATGAGCTAAAGCAGCATTCTCTTTTGCCAAAGCAGCAATCGCTTGTGTTAAAGTAGCTTGATTTTCCAAGATTTGGGCTTGATTATTCAGAATTAACTGATTAAATTCAGCTTGAGATCTTGGAGGAGGGGGTCTAGAAGTGGATGGAGCATTGGGCTGTTTTTTCTGAAATGCCAACTCATACTCAGAAATTCTTCTTGCAGAAATAGCCTTGGCAGCAGAAATGGGGATATCATCATCAGATAAAGGAACTCCTACATCTAAACATAATAAAGTGATAAGAGAAGGATAGGCGAGAGACTTAGTTTTTGATGACATGATATTCTCCATTTCTTTAGAAATAATAGAGCCCAAGTCAATTTTCATCCCCTTTATGATTGCAAACAGCAGCTTGGCTCTGTCCAGGAGTAAGGTAGTATCATGCAGAACTGGTAGAACAGAGGCAATGATGAATGCACCCCAAGCTCGAGGGAAGGGCTGCAAATCACCCATCTTCAAGGCTTTATGCTTTGGTTGATTAATAGGCAACCAAACAGCATCTGAACAGCAGAGCACTTGAAGTATCTCTTGGAAATCTGGGCGTCTTCTAAAGAAATCGGAAAATGTAGGTCCATATATGGAGGGGTCATCACCAATGCAAAGAATTTTATTAATGTGGGCAGAATCAAACTTCATCTTTCCCCTCACAAAAGTGGTGAATTCTGGCCAATCTTCATCTTTTTTTCTCCACCCATTAGCATAGAATTCGAATGTAAGACCTTGCCTCCCTTGGCCAGCAATTTGACAAAAGAATTCCCATCTGAGTTTTGCAATTGTAGCCTGTATTTCTGGATATTCAGCTTCTTTTAGAAGAAGATTCCTGTCAGGGATAATGGTTCTCTGCTTTATTCCAGCATGATACTTCTGAAAGTGCTCAAGAGAACGAAATTTTGACTCATCAAAAGGGGTTGACTGAGAAGCTGAGGCACCAGAACCAGATGCTCTACTAGCCTGAGACTTCTTAGCCCTCTGAGGTGCTTGGGCTCTAGAAGAAGATGGACTGAATAGTACAAGAGCCTGACTGATCTCTCCTGGAAGCTGTTTCTTAAATCCAGAGGATGATTTTGATCTTTTGACAGGAATTTTCTTTTTTTCAGGGAAGGCCTTAGAACTTTTTCCTTTCTTTCTTACATTCTTCTTGGAGGGAGCCATTGAACCTGTGAAAGCAAAGGAATGAGGAACCAGCAACTTGCCAAAAGTACAAGACAATATTTACAACCTAAAAACAAAAACAACTATTGCAAAACCTGTACAAAACAAAACTAAGAAAACAAACAAACTATCTTTCACATCCCAAACTAAACAATGACTATTAAAAACTACATCCCAAAAATATGTACAGAAACAAATACTAAAACTAAACAAAACCAACAAAACAAAAAAATTAGAATCTGTACAAAACAATTCTATGAAGCTATATGAAAAATATGTGCCAAACAGTGAGTTATGGTGTGTGTGAGGATCAGAATATGATGCCATTTTCTATCAGCCTTAAAATAATGCACTCAAGGATTTTTGGCAATTATACAGGGCATTACATCAAGGATATGTCAAGGCAATGTTTAGTCTGAAATTAAGAATGCATTCCTTACAAGCGTTTTGTCAAACAATTTCTATGCAACTTAATTCCATCAACAATTCAAGCACATTTTGAAATTGAAAATCTCACAGGGAATAATCAGTGCGCATAATTCCAACAGAAATCAACCAAGCTAGCTAGTCACACTTCAATATTAACCATCACCATCTCAAATATTAATATGAAAAAGAAAATGTACATACCTGTAAAGCCCTAAGATTGTGAACACACTGAACCTGTGAACAGCCCCCTACAGCAAACACCAAACCGCGAGCAGAGAAGAGGAACAAAGAGGTTGAATTGAGAAACAGCGCACAGTGCACAAAGAATACGTGCACACTTGTTTGGGAAATGCAGAGGGTTAAGCGAATGGGAAGGGAAGGTGCAATGCGGAATGATCGGAGCTTAACGAAATGGTGAATGGAAATAAAGAAAGAAAAAAGGAACGAAATGATGGAGAGAAGTGGCGCACAGACTTGCTTAGTTTGAATATGGATGAGAGATTGTGAAGGGTTCAATCTACAAAAAGGATGAGTGGAATAAAAAAAAATAAAACAAAATAAAACAAAAGAAAGAATGGGACGGTGAGACTTCACACAGAGAAAGGCACTTGGCAGAGGGATAAACAAAAGGGAAGGGATGATTGGAAAAATTGGCAAGATGCACAGGGGTAATCGAAATGAGAAAGGGATAGAGATTAGAGACACTGAATAAGGGAGAAGGGTGTGCATATGGAATAAGGAAAAGAAAAAGTAACAGGGGAAATTTTAAGAAAATTAATTTTTTTTTATTATTTTTTTTATGAGAGGTGATGGTTGTTGAAACGTTAAGCTTAGATTGCAAAATTTGAGTGTAAAAATCGTGTCTTCACATGAATAAGGTAGTGTCCTCACCTAAAGTAGGCAGAGAGTACCTACTGTTACAAGCTTCATTAAATTTTGTATTTAAATTTTCGTGTCCCCACATGGATGTAGGCTTGGGAAGACACGATCCTGACAGAATTGTGATTGAGAAATCTGCATAATTTTTTTCACTTTCCTGCATTAAAATACCACTTGTTAGTCATGTAATCACAATCAAACAAGTAGCAATTTACCATAGTACTTCTAATCTTCTAAAATTGAACCAATTCTAATCAAAACAAATCCTATGAATTAACACTAAGTTCCTAAACTATAAAAGAAAATCAGAAAATTATTGCTACTACTACTGGTTTTCATTAGTGCTCAATTCATGGAGGATCATTTAAAGTGACAATTGACTTCCCTTTTTCAACTTCACCTCCAAGATATATTTTAAGCCTTTGACCATTCACTTTAAATGTCCTTCCAGATGAAGGATCTTGGACTTCAATAGCTCCAAAAGGTGATACTTCTTTCATAATAAAGGGGCCAGACCATCTAGATTTCAATTTTCCAGGAAAGAATTTCAATTTAGAATTGAACAAAAGTACTTGTTGTCTTGGATAAAAGCTCCTCTGCAGAATTTGTTTATCATGAAAAGTCTTGGTCCTTTGCTTATAAATGGTAGCATTTTCATAAGTTGACTGACAAAATTCTTCTAGCTCATGTAATTGCAAGATTCTTTTTTCACCAGCTTCCTTGAAATCACAATTCAGAATCCTTGTTGCCCAATAAGCTTTGTATTCCAACTCCAAAGGTAAGTGACAAGCCTTTCCAAACACTAACTGATATGGAGACATACCAATAGGTGTTTTAAAAGCGGTTCTATAAGCCCAAAGAGTATCATCCATTTTCTTTGCCCAATCTTTTCTTGAACTACTGGCAACTTTTTCTAGGATTCTCTTCAATTCTCTGTTTGAAACTTCCACCTGGCCACTAGTTTGTGGATGGTAAGGTGTGGCCACTTTATGTTTGACATTGTACTTACTTAACACACTTTCAAGTTGTTTGTTACAAAAGTGAGAGCCTCCATCACTGATGAGGACTCTTGGTACACCAAATCTTGAGAAGATGTGTTTCTTAATAAATGCAATGAAAACTTTGGCATCATTGGTTCTTGTTGGAGTGGCTTCCACCCACTTAGAAACATAATCTACTGCCACTAATATGTATTCATTGGCGTATGATGATGGGAATGGTCCCATAAAGTCAATACCCCACACATCAAAAAGTTCTACTTCCAAAATATTAGTAAGGGGAAATTCAAATCTTTTAGAAATGTTACCACTCCTCTGACATTGATCACATCTTTCTACATATTCCTTCGAATCCTTAAAAAGAGTAGGCCAGAAAAAACCTGATTGAAGAACTTTTGCAGCAGTTCTTTTTCCACCAAAATGTCCACCATAATCTGAATTATGACAATGCCACAATATTTGTTGTTGTTCTTCTTGAGGAACACATCTTCTAATCAGCCCATCAACTCCAATCTTGAAAAGAAATGGATCTTCCCAAAGGTAAAATTTGCTGTCATGGAAAAGCTTTT
Organism: Sesbania bispinosa; assembly: GCA_026901365.1. Lineage (NCBI taxonomy): Eukaryota > Viridiplantae > Streptophyta > Magnoliopsida > Fabales > Fabaceae > Sesbania > Sesbania bispinosa. The sequence goes on along the minus strand of QLOH01000969.1, from coordinate 188,567 downwards.
TTTTTCTGCTGCCATGTCCAACCCTCTGGAACGATATATGCAGCTTTGAAATTGGTCATATCTGCATACCATGGGGTGAGAGACACAGAAAACAATCTTTCATCTGGAAATTCTTCTTTGATAGCCACTCCATCATTGTTTACTCCTTCTATATCAAGTCTTGACAAATGATCAGCAACTTGATTCTCCTTGCCTTGCTTGTCTTTAATTTCCAAATCAAATTCTTGTAGGAGTAAGATCCATCTCAGCAATCTTGGCTTTGTTTCCTGTTTAGACAAAAGATATTTCAAAGCCGAATGGTCAGTATAAACTATAACTTTAGCAACAATCAAATATGAACGAAATTTGTCAAAGGCAAAGACAATTGCTAAAAGTTCTTTCTCAGTTGTTGCATAATTCACTTGAGCACTATTGAGAACTTTACTAGCATAATATATTACATGCAAAAGTTTGTCTTTCCTTTGTCCTAAGACAACACCTATAGCAAAATTACTATCATCGCACATTAATTCAAATGGTAAATTCCAATCAGGTGCAGTGATGATAGGTGCAGAAATCAATTTTTCTTTTAATGTTTTAAATGCAGTTAAGCATGAATCATTAAAATCAAACACTGCATCTTTCTCTAAAAGATCACACATGGGTTTAGAGATCTTAGCAAAATCCATAATGAATCTTCTGTAAAACCCAGCATGTCCAAGGAAACTTCTCACTCCTTTTATTGGAGGAGGAAGTTTTTCTATTACTTCAATCTTTGCCTTATCTACTTCAATGCCTTTTGAGGAGACTCTATGTCCTAGAACAATACCCTCCTTCACCATGAAGTGACATTTTTCCCAATTCAATACAAGATTCGTCTCTTGGCACCTTTTCAAAACACAAGAAAGGTTAGACAAGCAATTGTCATAAGATGAACCAAATACAGAAAAATCATCCATGAATATTTCAATGAATTTTTCTACCATATCATAAAAAATGGCTAGCATGCACCTTTGAAATGTCGCAGGCGCATTACACAAACCAAACGGCATCCGACGATAAGCAAAGATCCCATAAGGACAAGTAAAAGCTGTTTTTTCTTGGTCCTTAGGATCAACTACAATTTGATTGTAGCCGGAGTATCCGTCAAGAAAACAATAGTAAGCATGGCCTGCAAGTCTTTCCAACATTTGATCCACAAAGGGCAGTGGAAAATGATCCTTACGGGTAGCATCATTAAGTCTGCGATAATCGATGCACATCCTCCATCCCGTAACTGTCCTTGTAGGGATCAACTCATTCTTTTCATTCACAACCACTGTCATGCCTCCCTTTTTAGGTACTACTTGCACTGGACTAACCCATTTGCTGTCTGAAATTGGGTAGATGATACCGGCATCCAGTAGCTTGATGACTTCTTTTCGAACAACCTCCTTCATGGTTGGGTTTAGTCTTCTTTGTGGCTGCACAACAAGTTTGGAATCATCTTCTAACAGAATTTTGTGCATGCAGAATGCAGGACTTATACCCTTCAAATCTGAAATTGTCCACCCTATATATAGCTGATTTATGAGCTCTCAAGATGCGTAAAAGTTGCTCTTCTTCTTGCTCATTTAGTGCACTGCTTATTATCACTGGATAAGTGTTATTGTCACCAAGAAAAGCATAGCGGAGATGAGATGGCAATTGCTTCAACTCCAATTTTGGACCCACTTCTTGTTTATTTTCTGTTTTCAACTCTTCCTTAGGTGGAACATTGATAAGCAAAGGAGAATTAGCATCTAAATGTGCTAAGCAATCATTCACTTCTTTCTCATGATCATTAGACTTTGATTGTTTAGAAGTGATCAATACATGCTCCAAGGTAGAATAAAAGTCATGTTTCTTGAGAAATTTTGGTATCAAAGAATCAACGATATCCACTCTCATACAATGAGAATCTTCAGCTGGATGTTTCATGGCTTCAAAGACATTGAATATCACCTTCTCATCTTGAACTCTCAACATGAGTTCACCTTGTTGAACATCAATTAAAGCTCTTCCTGTTGCAAGAAAAGGTCTGCCCAAAATGAGAGGTATTGCAGCATCTTCTTCCATATCTAAAACCACGAAATCAGCTGGAAAAATGAATTTGTCTACTTTTACCAACAAATCTTCAACCACACCATATGGATATTTGATAGATCGATCTGCATGTTGTAGTGACATCATGGTTGGCTTGACTTCTTTAATCCCAAGTTTCTTCATCATAGACAAAGGCATTAGGTTGATGCTTGCACCTAAATCACAAAGTGCCTTTCCAATCTGCATGTTTCCAATAGCACAAGGTATGATGAATGAACCTGGATCTTTAAGTTTTTGAGGTAACTTCCGCTGCAAAATTGCACTACATTCTTCTGTTAATGCAACAGTTTCATCTTCTTTAATTTTCCTCTTCTTTGAAAGAAGTTCTTTCATGAATTTCGCATAAGATGGCATTTCTTCCAATGCTTCAGCAAATGGTATGTTGATTTGAAGCTTTTTGAAGACATCCAGAAACTTTGAAAACTTCTTTTCATCTCCTTGCTTTTGCAGCCTTTGTGGGAAAGGAATATGAGCATATGAGGAGATTGGTTTTGGCTTCACAGCTTCTTCAAATAATTGTTTCTTGGATTTCCTTCTTGGTGTATCTTGATCTATCTTTTCTTGAATTTTTTAAGGTTTAAGGAAACTATCATTTGAAGAGCTTTCCATTTCCTTTTCATTATTCTCTGAATCCGAGCATTCTTCTACTACACCATTAACTTTTTCTTCTTTTTCATTCTCTTTAATTGCATCTTTCTGTACATTTGATTGTTGAGGAGCTACAATCTTCCCACTTCTTGTAATAATAGCATTACATTGTTGTTTTGGGTTGACAATTGTATCTCCTGGAAAATTTCCAATTGTTCTCTTCGCTAATTGCTTTGACAATTGCCCAATTTTATTTTCCAAATTCTTGATAGATGCCTCTTGATTCTTGAAATTTGATCTTGTTTCCTGCATAAAAGAAGAATGTTGTTGTGTTAGAGTAGAAGTTTGTTGAGTTAGAGATGCATTTTGTTGTGTCAATTGAATAAGAGCATCTTCTAAAATAGAGATTTTATCAGGATTTTGAGATGGTTGTATGTGTGGTCCTCCTTGTTGAAACTGCATGGTATTCTGTTGTATAGTAGGCTGCCTTGTTCCAAAGTTCTGATTGAATCTACTATTTTGCTGAAATTGTTGTCTTGGAACAAAACTTTGTTGTCTTTGAGTGTTAGTCATGAAATTTACTTGCTCTGCATCCTTCTGCACAAATCCTTCTTGACTATCACAAGCTCCATTAGGATGATTCCCATGACAAAAGGCACACACAAGGTACACTTGCTGCAGCTGACTTATTCCAGTTTCTATCCCCTCAACTCTTGAATTAAGAGTACTCAATTGTTGAGACAAAATTTTGTTTTGAGCTAGCATTGCATCTAATGAATTTAGCTCCATTACTCCCTTTTTCAACTGCTGTCTATCATGCCTTTTGTTGTAATTGTTAGCTGCCATTATTTCAATAAGTTCTTGTGCTTCTTCTGCAGTTTTTTTACTAATTGAACCTCCAGCTGCTGCATCTACCATAGATCTTGTATCTTCATTTAAATTATTGCAGAAGGTTCTTATTTGCAACCAATTAGGAATTTCATGATGAGGGCACTTCCTTAATAAGTCCTTAAATCTCTCCTATGCTTCATGTAATGACTCATCCTCTCTTTGCTTGAAAGAAAGAATTTCTTGCCTCAATTGGTCTGTCTTGGAAGGTGGAAAGTATTGTGCTATGAACTTAGTCTCAAGGTCATCCCAAGTAGAGATACTTGCTCGCGGCTGAGCCAAGAGCCAACTCTTAGCTTTATCCCTTAAAGAGAAGGGAAAAAGTCTTAGTCGAATAGCATCATCACTTACTCCGTTCATCTTTGCCATATCACAAATTGATAGAAAATTCTGAATATGTGTATGAGGATCTTCAGATGGGAGTCCCATGAATTGCTCTTGTTGAACCACTTGAAGAATAATTGGTTTCACTTCAAAATTGTTTGCTTGTACTGGAGGTCTAACAATAGATGATGAATTTCCTCTTGGATGAGGCATAGCGTAATCCTCCAAAGTCCTTCTGTTCTCATTTCCATTGGCTGCCATGATAATCTCCTCTTGATGTTTTCCCTTACTAGATGGAGAAAAATGTGCAGCAGAAACTTGAATACTTGGTTGTCCTTTATCTCTATTTTTCTTGAATTTAATCAAAGGGAAATCAAGTTCAGGATCAAAGACTAATGCAACTTTATTTTTGCTTTTTCCTCGCATAAACAAAAACTCACACAATTAGAGAATATTGAATTAAAACAGAACAAACAAAAACAATCCAATCTAGAGAATTCACTGTTACAATGATATTAAATCAATCAATCCCCGGCAACGGCGCCAAAAACTTGATGAGAAAATTCGGCAAGTGTACCGAATCGTAACAAGTAATATAATGAAAGTAGAGTATCGTCCCACAGAGATTGCTAGATCAAGTACCAAATTACAGGGAATCTATCTAGTTGAATAGGAGAAATTCAATTGTATTTAGTAACCTAAGGACTAGTGCAGAAAATTAAACCAGAAAACTAAACCAGAAAGTTGAATTAAGTGTTGAACAATTAACAAGAACACAATATTGATGAAGAACAATATCAACAAATGGTTAGGACTTGGTTCCTTTTAATTCTCAATCCATGTAGCAAATTATTCAACTCAATTGTTATGATTTAATTCATGATCCAATTCACTTAGATAGTTAAATCCCAATTCCTTGGTGAATTAACCCTATATCTACAATTAAGAACCCTAATTCCTTAGGTGAATTCAATTGTGACATGCATTAACAACAAGAATTGATAAAGATCACACAAGAATCAATTCCTATTCCTAGGCAATTAATTACTCATGTTGTTTACTTCAAATCCAAGTTTTCTCCAATTTTCCAATTGTGAGAATCACTCTCAATTCATACATTGGTTGATCAAGTCAATGAAGCATTAAGATTGGAAGTAAACAATGTAATTGCATCATAACAATCTGAATTGAATTCAAGAAACGAAATTACATGGAGTTTGAATCAAAATTCCCCAATTCCTAACCTAAGAAATTCAGCAAACCATTACAAAAGAGAGATAAAGGAGAAGAGAATTGCAAACTCAAAGAGAAACTCCATTGAATCAAGAACCCTAGCTTCCACTTGGTTTTGGTCTTCAGGAGAAAGAGAGAAAAGGAGAGAAAATTCGAGTGGGAGAAAAGAGAAATATGAAAAATGGGAAAGATCCAACTAAAAAAACTAACAGCAACTATTTATAATGCTTCTGTCAAATCGTGTCCCCACACAGACTCTTCCATGTTCCCACACGAACATGGCAGAGAGCAAATTCCAAGTTTGTAGCTACTGGAGTGATCGTGTCCTCACACAACTTCAGTTTGTCCTCACACGATCCTGGCAGAATGTAAATCTCACTATGGGCACCACTTTTGGCTCAACTTTCATTGTTTGCCTTTTCTTCATACTTCAAAAATTGATTCCCTTTACTTCTTTCTTTCTTATTTTCCAGAGAATTCCTAAAAACATCCAAACAAAGAAAAATTAGAGAAAAAAATACTATTATTTACAAAAATCATCTAAAATACAAACAACTCAATTATATACAAATTTTAGCTACAAAATTACAAAATTATCAATCTAAACAACTAAAAACTACCTAAAATAATCCTATAAATCTACTACTAAAGTGGATTTATCATAGTGCCTACTCATACATCTAATTCCCTATTCCATGATTTCTTTCTTCAATCTCCTTGCGCAATCTTGATACTGACAAATCATTTGCTTAGTCATGTCTTATTATTCGACTAAAATTTCTTAAGAATCACATCTTGTGGTATTGGTCACAACACTTCGACTTCCTTCGTCTTAAATTATGTTTTCCACTTATCTCTATAAACCCTTATGTTATCAATCCACTACTAAAAAAAATCAATTTTAGAGAGGGATTTTAATCCCTCCCTATTTGCGAGGGATTTTGGGACGGATCAAATTTTCCCTCATAAAAATTGTGCTAGTGAAATTTTGTGACGGATTTAGAGAGGGAAATTATCCCTCGCTATATTTCGTCGCTAATTCCGTCACAAAAAGTTCATTGGACAAGTAGAGAGGGAATTTGTGACGGATTTATTCCCTCTCTAAAGAATCCGTCACAAAATTCCTCGCTAAATCAGGAACACTTTAGCAACGGAAAATTCCCTCTCTAATTAGCAAGGGATTTCCGATTCCCTCGTTAATTAGCGAGGGATTTTAGATTCCCTCACTAATTAGCGAGGGATTTCAATTCCCTCACAAAATTAAAAAAATCTATACCCTCTATTTAGTGAGGGAATTTTTATTCCCTCTCTAATTAGCGAGGGATTTCAGATTCCCTCTCTAATTTGTGAGGGATTTTATTTGCCACTAATTAGCGAGGGATTTTAGTTCCCTCACAAAATAAAAGTAATCCATACCCACTATTTAGTGAGGGAGTTCTTATCTCCTCTCTAATTAGCGAGGGATTTCATATTCCCTCACTAATTAGCAAGGGATTTTATTCCCTCTCTAATTAGCGAGGGATTTTGTAACGCCTTAAATTCTGGACTCAGAAATAAGGCCCGTTGGAGACACTATTCCTGAACTCCTTGAAATCATTTCGTTAAATTTCCGATATCGTCATACATTTGCTTAAAACTTTCCAACGATTAGCTTAAGCCAAAACAAGACAAACGTTAAAGATCTTAAATAAGTATGAAACCTACTTAAGTTCAAGGAAGAATCCACACTTGGAGAAGTGTGATTCAATGAACTCATACCAGAAATCCGGCAGAGTCTCCCCTTAATACTGGACAATTACCAAATTCAGCTTAACCTGGAAATCAGCAAAAGCCAGTATAGTTTAATAACATGCATATTATAACATTAAAACTAGACCTCAGTGGTCAATTCAGAAATATTTACACTTATACAATCTACATCAATACAATTCATAATAGCCAATTAACAAATACAAATATTCCAATAACTACTCCTAATAAACTAATCTCCCTGCTGAAATAAGACTCAGCTCCACCCACACCTGAACTGCCTCAACCTCACCGGAGGTACCTGCACCACTAAAATATGTCCCCGAAACGTGGGGTGAGATAATAATATCAGTGAATACAACCGCATGCATGAATTCAAGGAGCAGATATCAATGACAGCTTCACAACTCAACGAAATTCATATATTTTACTCATTCATAAATCCAATTACATAAAGCATGGTTACCAATGATTAATAACAAACTAAGAGCAATAAGTAATTCACTTAACATGATTTGCTAAGTAATGCAAGATATGATGCTCATGATGCACTCACTGCTGTGCCCAGCAGGCATGATCTTAACACTTTCTAGAGTTAGACCTGAGCTCAGACTACGGGAACCGGCTTTCCCGGGGATGAATCCCACCCAAACTGGACCGAAGTCGTGTTTTACTTAATTACTTGATTTTTAACTCACGGCGCAAAGGCCGGCTTAATTAACTCACGGTCGAAACCGGCTTACATTATTCAAATGCACCTAATAACACTTTTCGTAAGTTTGCAAATATCATAAACTTTGACATTCATAGGTTTTTCAAGCAAATCCTAACCTCAATCACTCAATTTCATACAAACATTACCAATTCAATCAAATTAACTCTATAGAAAGGGAATTAAAGGAATGGGGTTCATACAAAGAGCATTTCAACAGTTTCGCTAATCTCGAGTGTTTCGAAAGTTCGTTTCTACAAACATACATCTCAATTTCCAATCCAAACATCGAATTAGACATTTCAATCCATAAGTAGTATTATACGAAGGGTTATAATCGAATAGAATACTCATATGAGTTACAATCTAGGGGTTTCGATAGTTTCGTAAGTTTCGTTAGTTTCGATAGTTTCAAAACTAAAGATTCCAACGCTCGATTCTATACTCATATGCTCAATCTATCGATAATCAGTCCAAACATCAAGAAATTAACAATTCAATCATCAAATATCCAGCATCAAGAAAGGGAAAGAGAGGAGGGTGGGAACATACATTGAGACAAATAGTTTCTACTCTAAAAGTGAGTTATACTCACCAATTTCTTGAAATTCTCAAGAGGAATTGATGGATTGGAAGTTCCTTTGGTGAATCCAAGCTTTGATTCTCCTCAACCACTTCAAATTTCTACTTTCTCTCTCTAGGAACACTCTTTCTCTCTCTAGGGTTCGAATGGTGAAGAAGGCAATAGAAAATTCTGAGTTTTGCATGAAAAGGGTATATATACTAGACAGCTGGTAATCGATTACAGTAATGTTGTAATCGATTACCAGAGGTAGAATTTACACTAGGAAACGTTTCTGAGAATCTGGTAATCGATTACAACCTTTGGTAATCGATTACCAAGAACTCAGTCCTCAGGTAATCGATTACAACCCTGTGAGTAATCGATTACCTAAAAACTAGCTCTCGGGTAATCGATTACAGACTCCATGTAATCGATTTCCAGAATCCAATCTTTCTTAAATTCACTTAAGTTAAAGCCTAAACTTGGTTTGTAATAGGGTTTTAACCTATAGCTCCTTAATTTTACCCTTCCTTACTTACTAATACCTAATTCTTTTGTTTGCAACCTAATAAATTATTTAAGCTCCTAATTTGCGGGATGTTACAGATTTCAGTTCCCTCACAAAGTAACATTAATCTATACCCTTTATTTAGCGAGGGATTTTAGATTCTATCACTAATTAGTGAGGGATTTCAATTCCCTCACAAAATAAAAATAATCTATACCCTCTATTTAGCGAGGGAATTTTTATTCCCTCTTTAATTAGCGAGGGATTTCAGATTCCCTCTCTAATTAGCGAGGGATTTTCTATTCCCTCTCTATTTTCCTCTTTTGAAAAAAAATCAAATTTATTTACAACTTTTATTAACAAACATATTCACAATTTTTTAAAAAATTATGGAAATTTTTTGAAAGAATTATTGTATTAAATACCTATTGTTAATTTATTTAGATTTAGATTTTAATTATTTGAAAATTTTGAAATTATACTTATATCTATAAGGCTTCACTTTTCTAATCAACGTGTAAATTCCCGCAAGGAGAGCTAACCCCACCATGATGTGGATGTTCCTGGCTCGAACAGGAATATTGCATTAGGTGGAGGATACGTGTGGTTCAAACAAAAAACTTTTAAAAATATTTATTTTCCACTTTTAAAAAATGAAAGTATGCTTATGTTTACATGTGTAAGATGTTATAACTCTTACCCTAAGTGCCTACTTTCAAGTTAGTGGAAGTGCAAACAAAGTTCGAGTGTGAATTTTTATACGGTGATCACGGGGATGTTGGAGGTGGTGAGGGAAACCTTAGAACGAAGTTTGGTGATTTTTTGAAATAAATTGTCATTGTTGTGAATTAATTGAAGATAAATAGAGAATAATTAATAATAAATAGTAAGAGTCGCCAAAAAATTGTGGGAAATTTATCTTAAGCACATTTTCCTTGGCATTGCAAGTTGGTGGGTTTTGGAAGCATTTCAAAATTCGTGGATAAGTGACTTGCATGATGGCAAGTGTAAGATGTTGAAACCATAACCCTAAGTGCCTACTTTCAAGTTAGTGGAAGTGCAAGCAAAGTTCAAGTGTGAATTTTTATATGGTGATCACAAGAGATGTTGTGGATGGTGATGGGAACCTTGGAAGGAAGTTTGGTGATTTTTTGAAATAAAGTGTAATTATTGTGAATTAATTGAAGATAAATAGAGGATAATTAATAATAAATAGTAAGAGTCACCAAAAATTTGTGGAAAAATTATTTTAAGCACCTTTTGCATGGTAATGCATGTTAATGGATTTTGGAAGCATTTCGGAATTCGTGGATAAGTGACCTGCATGATGGCATATATAAGATGTTATAACCTTAACCCTAAATGTATACTTTCAAGTTAGTGGAAGTGCAAGCAAAGTTTGAGTGTGAATTTTTATATGGTGATCATAGGGGATGTTGTGGGTGGTTAGGGGAACCTTAATAACTAAGTTTGGTGATTTTTTGAAATAAAGTATAATTATTGTGAATTAATTGAAGATAAATAGAGGATAATTAATAATAAATAGTAAGAGTCACCAAAAATTTATGGAAAAATTATTTTAAACACCTTTTGCATGTTAATTCATGTTGGTGGATTTTGGAGGCATTTTTAAATTCGTGGATAAGTGACTTGCATGATGGCATGTGTAAGATGTTATAACTCTAACCCTAAGTGCATACTTTCAAGTTAGTGGAAGTGCAAGCAGAGTTTGAGTGTGAATTTTTATATGGTGATCACAGGAGATTTTGTGGTTGGTGAGGAGAACCTTGGAACGAAGTTTGGTGATTTTTTGAAATAAAGTGTAATTATGGTGAATTAATTGAAGATAAATAGAGGATAATTGATATTAAATAGTAAGAGTCGCCAAAAATTTGTGGGAAAATTATTTTAAGAACATTTTGCTTGGTAATGTATGTTGGTGGGTTTTGGAAGCGTTTCAGAATTCTTGGATAAGTGATCTGCATGATGGCATGCGTAAGATGTTATACCCCTAACCTTAAATGTATACTTTCAAGTTAGTGGAAGTGCAAGCAAAATTTGAGTGTGAATTTTTATATGGTGAGCACAGGGGATGTTGTGGGTGGTTAGGGGAACCTTGAAACAAAGTTTGGTGATTTTTTGAAATAAAGTGTAATTATTGTGAATTAATTGAAGATAAATAGAGGATAATTAATAATAAATAGTAAGAGTCACAAAAAATTTGTGGAAAAATTATTTTAAGAATATTTTGCATGATAATTCATGTTGGTGGGTTTTGGAGGCGTTTCAAATTTCGTGGATAAGTGACTTGCATTATGGCATGTGTAAGATGTTATAACTTTAACCCTAAGTGCATACTTTCAAGTTAGTGGAAGTGCAAGCAGAGTTTGAGTGTGAATTTTTATATGGTGATCACAGGGGATGTTGTGGGTGGTGAGGGGAACCTTGGAACGAAGTTTGGTGATTTTTTGAAATAAAGTGTAATTATGGTGAATTAATTGAAGATAAATAGAGGATAATTAATATTAAATATTAAGAGTCACCAAAAATTTGTGGGAAAATTATTTTAAGAACATTTTGCTTGGTAATGCATGTTGGTGGTTTCAATTCCCAGTTATTCCCAATTTTCACATAAACAATCAAATTTCAACAAGAGTATGTAGAAATAAAAATTGTGGTGTTATACATAAAACAAGTTCAATCTTTTTGAATAATTGGGAATAAAAATTGTGGTGTTATACATAAAACAAGTTCAATCAAATTTCAACAAGAGTATGTAGAAATAAAAATTGTGGTTTAATCTTTTTGAATAATTTTGGAAATCTTGAATTAAACCACCGTATGAAATAAAACAAGTTCAAAACAAATCTTAAGATCAGAGTTAATTAAAACGTGTGGAAGATAAAAACGATAAAGATTGATAACCTTTTTACTAAAAGGTTTATGATCGTTTTGAATGAAAACTTCTCAAAGTATCTTCTGAAGGTTATTACACAGAAGCTCTTCAGAACCTTTTCTGGACTACTTCAGATGATTGGGGATCGTCTGAAGTTTGTTTATAACTTCTGAACTGAGATCTTTTCAGACCCACTTCAGAGAGTTATTTCAGTGGTTCTTCAAAGTGCATTCTTTGTAATGCTTCAAATGATATGAGAGACTTAAGGTTAATTTAACTTTGAAAGTTTATTTTATTGAAATTGTTTACTTAAAGTTTATTATGAAAAATACTTTTCAATCCCCTTAATAAATACGAAACTGAAAGTAAAAGAGTTTAAGGGAAAGAAGACTTAGACATGAATTTATCCTGGTTCACCCACTAACCCAGTGAGCTACATCCAGTCCCAGGGCAAACCACCACTGGATTTTTCCACTATCTGAATCCACAGATACAAGTATTCTTCATAGCCTCTTCAGGCCAAACACAAGTATTACTTTGTTTTCAACTGCCTCTCCAGGCAACTCATGCAGTATTCTTTTACAGACAAGCCTCTCCAGGCTCTACAAGTATTCTTTCTTAACCAAGCCTCTCCAGGCTCTATCACAAGTATTCTTTTCTATCAAGCCTCTTCAGGCTCTACCACGAGCATTCTTTCTTCCACCAAGCCTCTCTAGGCTCTCAGACACATAAAGTGTTTACAAATTAAACTAAGTTTAAGTTTCCATGAAACATAAACTTAATCTCTTCCTGTACTAGAGGTTGACTGAGTACTACTCAGGATACAATGAATAAATCTAAGTACAAGGTTTTACAGAGAAAGTATTTTCTTCTAAGCTCTAATTTCACTCTGTATTTTCAGAAGATTGGTTGGATATGATAATTGATTTCCTATGAACCAAATTCTTCTGTATATTCAGTGATATGCCATGGGTTATGGATAAGTATGACAATACATGGCTGCACTTCTTTTTCATTCTGAGGAATTGCCTAGCATGGCAACTACCTCTGGTTTGCAAGAATTGTCAACTGACCAACAAGTCAGCAACATGGACAATATGTTCTACATGCCCACTACTTCAAATTCAATCTTGAGGCTATTTATATGTTCTGATGAAATATAGCCGTTTGAAGATGGTTCATAATACCGTTGAGATGTTGATGATGTGGCTCATATAGCCGTTGTGTAATAGCTTCTCAAATGATTGCTTCTTCTTAAGCAAAATAAGTGTTCAGACGATCTTGTTCTGACACTTCTATAGATGAGCTCCTTTGAGAGATTTTCTCGATATTTTTCTGCTAATTCTCTCTCTTGATTTTCTTCTGCTTTCTTCAGCTTTCTTTTGTTTTCATCTGCTTTCTTCTGCTTTCATATGCTTTCATCTGCTTTCCTCTGATTTCCTTTGGAGTGTATATGAGGAGGTATCCGTTGGATTTGTCCTTTTGCTTATTCTGTATATAACCCTTTTTCTTTTGCTCCTGACAAAGTTTCCTCTTTCTTCTTTGAGTGAGGTGTCTTGTCCTAAGGACAATAGTTGTTGTTGTTGTTTTCTTCTTTGAATAAAGACATATGATATTATAGCCGTTGAATCATATAGTCTTAGCTTCTGTATTGATTTCTTCTATGTTGAAATCTGTTTCATGCATTTAGAGAGTTTATATGTTCAGAAGATTGATTTCTTCAAATCTTCACATATACTCAAATGCTTGCATTTATCGTAATTTCATCAGCTTCAACATGTGCTCATCTCATATAATTGTTTCAAGCTTATTCAATTCTTCAGCTTGAGATGTTTTCAATAAGCTCCTTTCTTCTGATAAGACATTTCTTCTTTTCTTCAGACGATTGTAGCTCTATACTTCTTTGTATCTTCTTCTTCTTCTTCTTCTTCTTCTTCTTCTTCTAAGAATTAGATGAATAAAGATGTTGAATTAAATGTATTTTATTCAAACATCTTTCTTGTTGCTTTTACTCAGTCTTCTGATATGTTCTGGGCAGCAACAGGTGCAAGTGCAGTAGGTCTGCGCATGCAAATCCCTTTTATTGCAGGTGCAACAGTTGTTGCAGAGAGTCATTGCAAAATTTCCTTATTTGTGCAAGACTTTGGTCGAGGTAGAAAAGCATGTCTAGCTTTTATACTGAAATAAGTGTAGTCCATTTGATGGAGTGTTCTTTACACTTAGCAATGTCTCTTTAAGAGATTAATTCTTGATTCTGGTATATTCATTCTTCAGATACATAGACTGCTTCAGATATAGTTAAATCTTCAGACGATGCAAACACTTCAGATAGACAAGCTTTCTCATTTCTTTTCTTCAGACAAAGTTGTTCAAACGATAGTCAAATCTTCAATTCTTCAGATAGTCTTCAGGTCTTCAGACAGAGAGTAGGTCTTCTCATATTTTCAGATTCAGTGCTTTACTTTGTAGATTTCTTCTTTTCAGATCCTGCATTTGTTCTTCTGATTCTGATCTTCTGATTCTGATTTTTCTTCTAATCTTCTTCTGATCTTCTGATTCTGATTCTAATCTTCTTATTCTGATTTTGATCTTCTAATCTTCTTATGAATATTTCAACCTGAAATACAGTCAACAAACCAATACCTTTCTCAGTAGAACCTGTTTTCATAATCTTATTATGTTCTTATATACTCTTATTTGTTCTTAATTATTATATAATCTTATTTGTTATTATATGTTCTTATTTGTTAATCATTATGTTCTTATATAATCTTATTTGTTATACATTAAAACCTAAGGATATTAAGTCTTTGAGTCAAGTTTGAATACTCAAACTGATTTATAGACTTCACAATAAGAGATATTAAAATCGTGATTCAAAACGTGAATAACCGGATTAATTTTTGAATTATAAATCGCAAATCGTATCAAATTGTAAGATTCAGAAACATAATAAAAAACTTAAAATATATAATATAAATAATATATTAAGTATATGTTACTCAATATAGATGTAAAAAATAAAAATACTAGGTTATAAAATTATAACTATGTCTGGTAATTAAATATAATATAAATAAATAGATAATAAAAACTAATAATCTATTTATTCTCCTATCAAATAAGATTTTGTTATAAAAGAAATTTTTGAAACTCAAATAGTTTTAGATAATAAATAAATAAAACAATAAATATTTAATATTTTTTTTTTTATTAATGGGGGCCAAAGGCCCAAAAGATTTAATATTTCAAGTAAGGATGGGAAATATATCTAATTAAGATAAATAAGATTTTATTATTTTTAAATTTAGATAAGGATATAAATATATTTTATAGTTAAAACTTCAAAGTTTAAACTTTATAATTTAAGTAAAGATATGGAATATATTTTATTGATATAAATTAGATATATTTTTAGTTGAAATTTTAAAATTTAAATATGGATATGAAATGTTTTATTGAAATAAATCAGATTTTCGTTGGGCTGAGTTACTCATTTGCACTCAGGCCCACCCACTTCACATAGGCACAGACCCATATATAAACTTTCTTTCCACTCCC
Organism: Sesbania bispinosa; assembly: GCA_026901365.1. Lineage (NCBI taxonomy): Eukaryota > Viridiplantae > Streptophyta > Magnoliopsida > Fabales > Fabaceae > Sesbania > Sesbania bispinosa. The sequence continues at coordinate 173,440 of QLOH01000969.1, read as the reverse complement.
TCCTGTAGAACCCTAGCCGCACTAAACCACTCCCTTCTCCTTCATCTTTTTCCTCCGCCTCTCTCTCATTCTACTTCCTCTTCTCAGACACTCCTGTAGAAACCCTAGCCGCACAACCACCCCCTTCTCCTTCATCTTTTTCCTCTACCTCTCTCATTCTACTTCCTCTTCTCAGACACCATCAACCATCCTAGTTTTCCTTTCTCTCTCGATCGCTCTTCCTCTAACCTTTTAATTTGATCAGACCTTGAAATCGTAGCCATCGAGGATCTGTTTTGTTCTCCTTCTTCTGCCTTCATGGAGAAGCGCCTCCATTTCTATCTCGTCTCTAATTTGTTTTCTCTATTCGTTTGTTTTTCTATTTCAACTTTTTGATTTCTTTCTCTGATATTGTATCTTTCATTTTGTGTTTTTGGACATAGTTGATGGTTGGATATGGTGGACCTCTCAGGACGACAACGATGTTCGCGGCAGAGACTATAAGATGTTTCTCTTGCGATCGGGACGTTCGTGGTGGAAACGAGAAGACACTTTTCTTGCGATTGGGAGAACAAAGAGACACGGTTGAGGTCGGAACAACTCATGATAGCAGTGACTGTTCTAATTTTTTGTGCAAATAATGGGGATTGTGTGTCCTGTATTGGTGACAGGAAGAAAGAAACTGTTTTTGTTGGTGCTCTATTTTACTCCTTCCGTTCCTATATATAAGAAACATTTGACTAAAATCACCAAGACCAAGGAAATGCATTGAAATATGTTAGTGGTAATTAATAGTGTCATGATTTTAATTTTTTCTCAAAAATACCCTTAGTATTAATGACTAAATGAGTGAGTACCTCTTTAACTACTCACAATAAATTAAGGACATATAAGGTATTTAACAATTAATGCAACTAAAAATAGTACTATGTTTCTTATATATAGGAACAAAAAAATTTTATTTTCGTTATTGTTTTTTTATGTTAGGACCTAGTCTTTAGGACCTAGTCTTTTGAAGTGTTTTTGTGTATTTCTGAGGTACCCTCTCATTTAATCAATTTCTCTCAACTTTTTTAAATGATCTTAGTATTTTTATAGTTACGGGACAATATTTAACTATTATAATTTGTATTTTTAATTATTGAAAAGACTTTTTTGACCCCCTATAACCATTATCCTGTATTTTCTATTGTATTTCCTCATTTGTTCACAATCTTATTTGTAATACATATGTGTCTCATTTAAAATCTATTTTATGTCTTCAAAATAATTTAGGACGAAGTACACGACTTGTTCCTATGTAGTTTAGGCCTTTATGTCTCCATTCAATAAAAAAATAACGATAAGGTACCAAAACCCTCTGTAGCGGGAGGGTACCAAATTGTGACCCTTTATTTTTTTTCATAGATCATGGCTCTTTTTTTTATTTTGCTCCTTATCTACTGGATTATGGATCTGTTCTGTTTTTCTCATCTATAATATATTTCTCTGTCTCTCATCTATAATGTATTTCTCTGTTGCCTATGAAAGAGAAAAAAAATTAGAATGATCTAAAGCACCAGAGGATGCTTAATTGCAATGTACTTTTTACCTTGTAAGTGTTATATTTGTCTTTAAAACATGAGAAAAAAACTACCAATATAGTTTCTTAAAATTTCAAATCCGTATGTGGAAAATTTAAATGGCACAAACCCAATTAACAATAATATGGCCTCTAATTCTTTGAAGAAAAGAAAAACAAAATTCGCTAAAATTATTAAATTTTTACATTTATTTTGTTTTCTAATTAGCGAGGGAATGTGTTCCCTATTTAATTATTGAGGAATAGTAAATCCCTCGCTAATAGAGAGGGAAGTTTTCCTCCCTAATTGGGAGGGAATAAGCTCCCTTTCTAATTAGCGAGGGAATACAGTCCCTCTCTATTAGAGAGAGTACTTAAATCTGTCACAATTAATGATGGAATTTGTAACGCCCTAATTTCTAAATCCAGAACTTAGTCCGTTGGAAACCAAATTCTGAAAATTCAAAATTTAAAACATACAATTCTGGATATCAAACCTCACATTTACATAAGTATCCAACAAAACTCATACAAATGTGAATAACTTAAACCTTAATTTCGTGATCAGAGTCCATAATATACATATCCATATACATCTGGTCCAAAGATTATAAACTAATATCAACAAAACTATATACATATACAAGCTCCGATATATATATATATGTACATCAGGCCCGAAGGCTACAAACTAAACAACTTAAACCGAATTCAAGAGATACAACTTTATATAGACAATCCAAAAGAGAAATATCTAAATCCAACGGTTCCGGTTCTAATTCACTTACTATCTCCTGGAGGTACCTGCACACTTAGATTATATCCACAAAACGCGTGGTGAGACTAATGCCTCAGTGAAATATAACTAAGCATACTCAGTGTACAGGAAACAAGCACCAATTAATGTACATCAAACTAATAGACATCAAACTTCAATATGTATTCACATTTCATAACATAACTAACTCAATCATAAGCAATAAAATGCAACTCACTGCTATACATAGCAGGCATGATGTTTTCACTTAAACTGGAGTTAGAACTGAGCTCAGACTACGGGAAACGTATTTCCCGGGGACGTATCCCACCCATTACTGGACCGAAGTCAAGTTTTCACATAATTACTTAGTTTTCTTAACTCACAGCGCAAAGGCCGGCTTGAATTAACTCACGGTCGAAACCGGTAAACATGAATCGATAGTTAAAAACCAGAATTTTGAACATTTCGAGTGTTTCGATACTTTCGTAAATTTCGTAACTTCGAAATTCAATAGTTTTACAATCGATCCAAGCATAATATAATCAATTCTAATGCAATCAACATAATTCCATTCAATTTAACTATATAGAAAGGGATTCAAGGGGTAGGGTTCATACATTGAGCATTTCGACAAGTTCGTTATTTTCGTAAATCTCGCTACCCTAAGGTTTTCAATGAAAATCACCGATTAAACTAATCAATCTTACACAACTATCAATAATTTAACTACAATTCACAATTAGAAAAGGAATCAAGAGAGTAGGGTTCATACAATGGGGAGAAAATCAAATTCAAAGAAAGTGAGAGTGTGTCAGTTATACTCACCAATTTCTTGAAATTATCAAGAGGAATTGATGAATTGGAAGTTCCTTTGATGAATCCTAGCTTTGATTCTCCTCAACCACTTCAAATTTCCACTTTCTCTCTCAAGAACACTCTTTCTCTCTCTAGGGTTCGAAGGGGTAGAAGAAGAGAAAATAGAAAAATTCAGATTTTGCATGTCTTGGTATAAATACTGAACAGCTGGTAATCAATTACAGTAATGCTGTAATCGATTACCAGAGGCAAAAATCACACTGGAAAACGATTCTGGAAATCTGGTAATCGATTACAACCCTTGGTAATCGATTACCAAAAACTCAGCCCTCAGGTAATCGATTACAACCCTGTGAGTAATCGATTACAGACCCCCTGTAATCGATTACCAGAACCCAAAACTCTTCATTTTAATCTAAAATATAATTCTAAGTTAATTTTCATAATCCTCATTCAACCTCTAAATACCAAACATAATTATCTTAATATTTTTTTAACCTAATGAGTTATTAAAACTTCTAGTTTTGCGGGATGTTACATTCTACCCCCCTTAAGAAATTTTGACCTCAAAATTGTTCCAGAAACAGAATTCAGAAAATACCTCAACTAAAAAGTTCCGGAAATTGACCCCGAATGTCATCTTCCTTCTCCCATGTGGCCTCTTCTGGGGATTGCCTTCCCAGTACACCTTCACCAAAGGAATTGCCTTACTCCTTAGAGTCTTGACACTCATGTCAATAATCTGTGCAGGTCTAGAAGGAATAGTGAGATCTTCTATTAATTGTATTGATTCAGAGCTAATGATATGAGATGGATCATGAACATATTTTCTTAACTGAGATACATGGAAAACATTATGTATCCTGGACAACTGAGGTGGTAAAGCTATCCTGTAAGCTAGAGGGCCAACCCTTTGCAGGATCTGAAATGGGCCGATGAATCTAGGGTTGAGTTTTCTGGTTTTAATGGATCGTCCTATGCCTGTGACAGGAGTTACTTTCAAAAACACATGTTCCCCTTCCTCAAACTCTAAGTCTTTTCTTCTTTTATCAGCATAATTCTTTTGACGACATTGAGCAGTTACAAGTTTTTCCCTAATGACCCTTATCTTATCTGAAGTTTCCTGCACTAACTCTGGGCCTAAAAGAGTTCTCTCACCTACCTCATACCAACATAAAGGAGACCTGCATTTCCTACCATACAATTCCTCAAAGGGTGCCATGCCTATACTGCTATGGAAACTGTTATTGTAGGCAAACTCAATGAGAGGTAGAAATCTATCCCAATTACCTGACTCCTCTAAAACACAAGCCCTGAGCATATCTTCTAAGGTCTGGATGGTTCTTTCAGACTGACCGTCAGTCTGAGGGTGGTAAGCAGTGCTAAACCGGAGTTTGGTCCCGAAAGCCTGGTGAAGGGCATTCCAGAATCTGGAAGTGAATCTAGGATCCCTATCTGATATGATGTTAGAGGGAATACCATGAAGTCTGACAATCTCTCTAACATACAGATTGGCCAACTTGCTAAGGGGATAAATGTTCTTAATTGGTATAAAGTGGGCTGACTTAGTCAGTTGGTCCACAATTACCCAGATAGCATCAAACCCAGCTTGAACTCGAGGCAAACCTACCACAAAGTCCATAGCTACACTCTCCCACTTCCACTCAGGGATATCTAAAGGTAAAAGGGTTCCAGATGGTTTTTGATGTTCTATTTTAACCTGTTGGCATACTAAGCACTTAGAAACATAATCAGCTATGTCTCTCTTCATACCCTCCCACCAAAACATCCTCTTCAGATCCTGATACATCTTGGTAGATCCAGGATGTACAGAAAACTTACTCCTATGGGCTTCTTCCAAAACTTGTTGCCTGAGGCTACCCCCCTTAGGAACACAGACTCTCCCTTGGAAGAGAATCATCCCATCTTCTGACTCTGAAAACCCTAATTGTTGTTTTCTCGCTTGAAGGCTTGAGTCCAAACTCTGAGCCTCCCTAATTAGAGCTCTCGGCTCACAGGTGATATTAAGCCTATGAAGGACAACCCTATGTTCACCAACTGTAACACCTAGACTTAGGTTTCTGAACTCTTCCAACAAATTCATTTCATGAATCATCATGGAAGACACATGAAGGGATTTCCTACTGAGGGCATCAGCCACCACATTGGCCTTGCTAGGATGGTACTTCAATTCAAAATCATAATCTTTGAGAAATTCCATCCATCTCCTCTGCCTCATATTGAGTTCTTTCTGATCAAAGAGATATTTCAAACTCTTATGATCACTAAAGACCTCAAATCTCACACCAAACAGGTAATGCCTCCAAATCTTGAGGGTAAATACCATAGCTGCTAACTCTAGGTCATGAGTAGGATAGTTCTCCTCATGTGGGTTCAACTGTCTAGATGCATAAGCTACTACCCTCCTATCCTGCATAAGAACACAACCTAAACCCTTCCCTGAAGCATCACAATATACCTCAAAGGCTTTGGACAAATCCGGTAATTCCAATACCGGAGCGGTGGTTAACTTTTTCTTGAGCTCCAAGAAGCTCCGCTCACAAATCTCATCCCACACAAAGGCTTGCCCTTTCCGAGTTAACCTTGTGAGAGGTAAGGCTAGCTGGGAGAAGCCCTTAATGAATCTCCGATAGTAGCCGGCCAATCCTAGGAAACTCCTAATCTCCGTAACGGTATTAGGTCTTTCCCATTCAAGGACAGCTTCTACTTTGCTAGGATCAACAGACACACCCTCACTGGTAATCACATGTCCTAAAAATTGAACTCTATCACTCCAAAACTCACACTTCTCAGGGTTTGCAAACAACTTCTTCTCTCTTAGAACTCCTAACACAATTCTAAGGTGTCTCTCATGTTCTTCTAAACTACGGGAGTAGATCAGAATATCATCGATGAACACAACGACAAATTGATCCAGATAGGGCCTAAAGATTCGATTCATGTAGTCCATGAATACAACAGGAGCATTGGTTACTCCAAATGGCATCACCAAATACTCATAATGCCCATACCTAGTCCTGAAGGCTGTCTTAGGTATATCCTCTCCCTTAATCTTGATGTGATGGTAACCGGACCTTAAATCTATCTTAGAGAAAACTGAGGCTCCCCTAAGTTGATCTAAAAGGTCATCTATTCTGGGTAAAGGATACTTGTTCTTAATGGTAACCTTGTTCAACTGCTTATAGTCTACACACAGCCTCATACTCCCATTTTTCTTCTTCACTAAAAGCACTGGAGCCCCCCAAGGTGACACACTAGGCCTAATGAACCCCTTAGACATAAGATCTTCTAACTGGGCTTTAAGTTCACTATGTTCTAGTGGGGACATTCAGTATGGTGCTTTAGAGATAGCTCCTGCACCTGGGTACTAAGTCTATGGTAAACTCAATCTCTCGGTCTAGAGGTAATGTGGTTACCTCACTAGGGAAAACATCTTGAAACTCTCTAACTGTAGTTATACTGCTTAAATCTATCTTGGACTCTAGAGTTGAGGAAAGTAATAAAACAAAACACTCACTCCCATCACTAAGGCATTCAGACAATTCAGTGACACTGGACAAAAGAATTGATGGTCTCTCCCTCGAAGGAGGAGGAAGGAGTGGGAAGACAACCTGTTTATTAAAACAATCAAGCATGACTCTATTTGAAGACAACTAATTCATACCAAGAATAACATCTATACCCCGTAAAGGCAAACAAACTAGGTCAACCTCGAAATCCTTCCCTTGTATTACAATGGGGCACTGTACACACAAGGGAAATAGAAATGGCCTCCTTGGCGGGAGTAACAACACTAAGAACGTAAGGTAAAGATACAGCATGAAAATTCAACTGTTTTATACAATCAAGAGAAATGAAAGAATGAGTAGCTCCTGAATCAAACAATACAATTAAGGTTTGATCTCCTAGGGTGCACATACCTCGCATCAGATTATCAGCAGAAGTTGCCACTTCCCCACTTAGAGTGAAGACTCTTCCAATGGTTTAGGGTTTTGGTAGATCCTTCCTCTTGGGACACTCATTCCTCATGTGACCAGGTTGTTTGCAAAAGAAACATACATTCTTCCCCGTCAAGCATTCTCCAGAGTGTTCCTTTCCGCACTTGGGGCAAATGGGTACCCCTTGGCGTTGGGTCGGCCTAGTGGTCAAAGCTGAGTTGCCTTGCCACTTAGGGCTCGGGCCCTTAAACTGATTAGATCCCTCTATCTTCCGCTTTCCTTTATTATCAGTAGGTGGTGCTGAACTGGTGGTTCCTCTGATGTTCTTTTCCGCAATATAGCACTTGTTGATTAAAGTAGGAAAATCCTTGATTTCAAGAGTTCCAATCCGATCCAGCAATTCAGGTCGGAGGCCTCCTTCAAACTGATTACACCTCCACTCCTCATCAGCCACTGTCTGTAGATATCTGGAATACTTAGCTAACTTCTCAAACTTGGCCACATATTGGCCCACTGACATATTCCCTTGCTTTAGTTGTAAAAACTCTGCTTCCTTTTGCCTTCTGACCGTAGCCGGAAAATACTTATCCAAGAACAAAGTTTGAAAGACACCCCAAGTAATAGGAGCCTCCATCACAGCAGTCCTAGTACTAGCAGTCTTCCACCAATCCTCAGCTTCACCCATCAACATATAGATAGCAAAACCCACCTTAGACTCATCCGCACATCTCATCACATCAAAGATCCTATTAAGGTCTCTCAGCCAATTGGATGCTACATCCGGATCGTGCACTCCATTGAACTGAGGAGGGTTGTGCTTCCGAAACTCCGCAAGCCCTTGAACAAACGGATCCACCACAGGTGCATGAGGTGTCCCCGTTGTCCTTCAGGCCAACTCCTGAAGCAATGCAGCATTAGCAGCCGCCTGCTCTCCCATCATGTGTGTGAATTCCTGAAGAGCTGCTGCCACTGGGTCAGGTGGTGGATTCTGAGAGAGGTATTGGTTCTGGGGCGACCCCTCCTTCCACTTGCCATAATTATCTACACATCATTAAGTAAACATCGAGGTGATCAGTCTCTCAATTCACAAAACAATGCATAAATTAGAATAACAAGTCACAAGAAAATCCTACTACCACAGTCCAATTGGATTGAACTACTCTGATACCAAAATGTAACGCCTTAATTTCTAAATCCAGAACTTAGTCCGTTGGAAACCAAATTCTGAAAATTCGAAATTTAAAACATACAATTCTGGATATCAAACATCACATTTACATAAGTATCCAACAAAACTCATACAAATGTGAATAACTTAAACCTTAATTTCGTGATCAGAGTCCATAATATACATATCCATATACATCTGGTCCAAAGATTATAAACTAACATCAACAAAACTATATACATATACAAGCTCCGATATATATATGTACATCAGGCCCGAAGGCTACAAACTAAACAACTTAAACCGAATTCAAGAGATACAACTTTATATAGACAATCCAAAAAGAGAAATATCTAAATCCAATGGTTCCGGCTCTAATTCACTTACTATCTCCTGGAGGTACCTGCACACCTAGATTATATCCACAAAACGCGTGGTGAGACTAATGCCTCAGTGAAATATAACTAAGCATACTCAGTGTACAGGAAACAAGCACCAATTAATGTACATCAAACTAATAGACATCAAACTTCAATATGTATTCACATTTCATAACATAACTAACTCAATCATAAGCAATAAAATGCAACTCACTGCTATACATAGCAGGCATGATGCTTTCACTTAAACTGGAGTTAGAACTGAGCTCAGACTACGGGAAACGTCTTTCCCGGGGACGTATCCCACCCATTACTGCACCGAAGTCAAGTTTTCACATAATTACTTAGTTTTCTTAACTCACAGCGTAAAGGCCGGCTTGAATTAACTCACGGTCGAAACCGGTAAACATGAATCGATAGTTAAAAACCAGAATTTTGAACATTTCGAGTGTTTCGATACTTTCATAAGTTTCGTAACTTTCGTAACTTTGAAATTCAATAGTTTTACAATCGACCCAAGCATAATATAATCAATTCTAATGCAATCAACATAATTCCATTCAATTTAACTATATAGAAAGGGATTCAAGGGGTAGGGTTCATACATTGAGCATTTCGACAATTTCGCTATTTTCGTAAATCTCGCTACCCTAAGGTTTTCAATGAAAATCACCGATTAAACTAATCAATCTTACACAACTATCAATAATCTAACTACAATTCACAATTAGAAAAGGAATCAAGAGAGTAGGGTTCATACAATGGGAAGAAAATCAAATTCAAAGAAAGTGAGAGTGGTTGAGTTATACTCACCAATTTCTTGAAATTCTCAAGAGGAATTGATGAATTGGAAGTTCCTTTGATGAATCCTAGCTTTGATTCTCCTCAACCACTTCAAATCTCCACTTTCTCTCTCAAGAACACTCTTTCTCTCTCTAGGGTTCGAAGGGGGTAGAAGAAGAGAAAATAGAAAAATTCAGATTTTGCATGTCTTGGTATAAATACTGAACAGCTGGTAATCGATTACAGTAGAGGCAAAAATCACACTGGAAAACGATTCTGGGAATCTGGTAATCGATTATAACCCTTGGTAATCGATTACCAAAACTCAGCCCTCAGTAATCAATTACAACCCTGTGAGTAATCGATTACCTAAAAACTAGCTTTCGGGTAATCGATTACAGACCCCCTGTAATCGATTACCAGAACCCAAAACTCTTCATTTTAACCTAAAATAGATTATAAGTTAATTTTCATAATCCCCATTCAACCTCTAAATACCAAACACAATTATCTTATTATTTTTTTTAACCTAATGAGTTATTAAAACTTCTAGTTTTGCGGGATGTTACATAATTATATTATCCATTTTCAAAGGATTTTGTGACGGAATATAATAATTTAGCGAGGGAAAAATTCCCTCTCTATTTGTGACGGAATTTTATATTCCCTCTCAAAATTTTAGTGACGCCACTTTTAGCGACGGAATTGGAATCCGTCACAAATTCCGTCTCTAATGTCTTAGCGAGGGATTTTTCAACGTTTAGCGAGGGATTTCTTCCCTCTCTAATTCTAATTTTTTTAGTAGTATCCATTAAAGATAGCAATCATACTATATTATATCTATTAAACTTCAAGCATGGCACCTATTCCACAGTCAAACCCTTCCAGACTTCAAGTCAACCAACAAGGTATCCAAATATGCCTTAACTGCTAAGATCCAATCTCAAACCGCATGTTTGTCATTCCTATCCTTAACTCCATCACTATTTATCCCGAGTATACCCTAAGTCATCAATCACTTCTAACTCACTTATCAAATCAAAATTTTTTTTCTTTTATTCCTCATGAGCTATTAATATCAATCCCCAATATCAAAACATTAATGATTAAACCTCAATGATCAGACATCTTAAACCTTGAATTAACAACCTCGAATCCATCATCGATCCCTTAGGTCATTCATCTAAAGGAATGGAAACTTAACCTTAGTGGTCATCCTACTCTAACTTTCGATATTTCACTCATCACCTCAAATCACAAGTCAAATCAACTATTGGCTACACTAGTGTATAAACTCAGGACCTAGAGGTCTTAGCAAACCCGTTTTAGAAGCTTGATTACTTGGTTCGTTCTTTAATTCAACTAACTTTTAATGGTAGAACTCTCATGAGGGAAAGAGGAGAGATCTAGGGATAAGGATTAGGATAATTCAACTCACAAGGATGAAACACAGGAATATCTAAGTGTTATATATATACATACATGTATATATTTAAGATTTTTAAATAATTATACCCAATACAACTTCTATATTCTTTCTCAAACTCAAAACTCAATTCAATTCTAAACAGTAAGCATGCTACAAACTACTGCACACAAGTAGGAAGTAAAGCTTGACATGCTAAAGTCACACAAAACAACATGAAGCAATCACTTGCAAACAGGTTCATCAATCCAAACAAGATCACGAAAAGAACTACTTAATTCAAACACATGGGGCTCTACTCATGACATTAACAAGAAGACAAAACTCAATAGACGACATAACTCCACCTCTTTAAAATTGCTCATGTTTATCATACAGATGACCAAGACACCCTTTCTCATCTCCACAACTACTCAGGCTGAGATTATCAGCCTTGCATTCCCAAAACTCACAACTGCAAGTTGTCACACTTCCTCCTAACCTGAACAGGCCATTGGGGTGGCCAGTCCCGTTGTCCTGTACCAGAGTAGTTAGAAGCACGTTAGCCTTGCCAGACTTCAAAACACCTAAACCGGATCAAACTAGACTCGATACGACCATCAGACCCAAACTTCACAGTCTGGTTGGACCGAACTGCTCTAATACCACTAAATGTAACACCCTCATCCCATGACGGGTATTACTCGACTAACTTGATTGCGATTTGTTAATTTATCTCTTAATAAAATGAGGAAAGTTGGTGATTGTTTTTTTTTTGTAAAGCATATTAATAAGTTATATTTGGGATAAAACAAGAAGAAATACATTGGTAGTAAATATATCATTCCATTACTAATCAAAATTATAATGGAAATAACGTACATCTAGGTTGAAATTTTAGCATGCTACATTACAGAAGAAGTGAATCCTCTATTTGACTACACCCTGTATATATAAAATATTGTTGCTCAAGTACACCCTTAAAAACTACCATTTGACTTAGACAAGATCCGGTTCGACCAGAACACCACGCCTATCTTCGGAACAACGTGCATCCTTCCAGAGTCCATGCCCTTTTAGGTGCCAAAATAATAACGGACAACAAAAGAAAGACAAGGGGGTGAGAACACTTTACATGAACTCACAAACATAGGATATGATGTACTATAGCACACACACAGGAACTCCACACAATTCAACCAAACAACTGAATACAAATCACATCATCATGATGCACACAGACTAATGCATACTTTGCAACTACGATGTTATAACTAATGCATGAGGGCCCGGGGAAACATCACCATCCGCAGAGCACAACAGCAGTTGCCCGACCATATATGTACAACGTATCAGGAGTTAGAGTCTGTACTAGCGTCGGTACAAAGAGCATTGCTCATATATTTTGGCCAAATCATTTTATCCGTCTTCCAGACAATCTTAACTGACCCCGAAAATCATGAGAGCGACAGGAATAGCTAAGTTGGGTTCCACGATCTCGACAGTAGGGAGCTAACCTACGTCCTCTGAGATCTTCCAGGAGCTAGGCTATCCTCAGGGCTGGCGTCCCTTTTGAGGACCCGCTGGCGTTCTTTGCAAAACCCAGTGCACCCTTCCCAACCAATTTCACACTGTACCAAGTGTCACTGCCATATTAGGTCGTAAGGTTCTCAACCTTGAACATCATCAATGCTTTATGATGCATGTCACACAACAATGCTTCCTAGCATACACATCCTTACAGGCAAAGCCCATTGAATCATTCTACGTCACCACTTCCCGTGGCACGACCCGATTCAATGACTTCCCTTCACAAGGAAAACCAACAATGCTTTCTCAGCATACACAGTCCTTACAGGCAAAGCACATTGAATCATTCTACGTCACCACTTCTCGTGGTACGACCCGATTCAATGTCTTTCCTTCACAAGGAAAACCAAACCCCATCTTGGGTTGAAACTGCACTCTCTCACTAAGCTTCTCAAGTCTTATGCAGAAAGAGCGTGTTGGTTATAAGTTTTTAAGGGGGTTTGTACTAATGTTTTTCTTTAACACAATGATCACCTTCACTTAAGTCCTATAGCTTACTAAGACTTATGGTTGTGTCTTATGGATAGTGTTACCTATCTTAATCCGTCTAGTATGTCTAATTAGGATTAGGTTTATTCTTTAATCATGACTAATCTTCCTTAATTAAGTCTTAATCTTTACTTAAGATCCAAATTAATTCTTAATTATTCCTTAATCTCTTCCTTAATCTTGGATTAAGCTTTTAAATATAATTTATTAAGGTTAATCACAATTAATTAGTTCTTAACCACCATTAAGTCTTAATTACTTGATTAATGATTAAGATTAAGGTAAATCTTCATTAAGGTTAATTAACTTTAGCCTTAATTAATTATTCTTCACTTAATTAACTTAAGCAGATTAGATTAATCAACTTAGACAAATTGGGTTAGTTGAGCCCACTAATTAAAATTCTAAGTTTTGATCTTGATTAATTTGGATTAGAGTTGAAGCTCAACTCTAATCTAAGCCCAAGTCCAAAAAAAATGTTTTTGGTTGACTTTTGATGAGTATTTTGACTTTTTTGGAAGACATTGGGCCTAAACTAAAGGCCCAATGGTTAGGTAACTCATAGGAGTCCAATTTTTCACCTTACCATCAAATATTATGGATTTTAGGATGACTTTTAATTATGTTTATTTTTGTACCCAAATTTAGTTTGTAGGAATTACCAAAATTTTGTTTCCAATTAATTTAGTTACCACTTTAAATGGTTATACTTTTAGCTTATTGGGCCACTAGGGCCCATAAACACTTTAACATTTTTATCATGCCAAAAATAAGATCAAACCAAACCTTTCATGAGCTCCTCATGAATGTGTTCAAGAACATCAAGAACACAAGATGAACACTATGGATGTTCATCAAGAATCATCAATTCCAACAATTTCCAAAAATTCTCAAACTCAAGTATAGTCATCCATAAGCAACTAAATCAAATAATTTCATACAATTTCATCCAAAATCATCAAACAACATCATCAAACTCATACTTTGTTCATAAGTCCAAAAAGACCATTTTTTTTCATGATTCAATCACACCAAACAATTTTATAATTCCAAACAATCACATGCATGTACTTAGATTCATCATCCAAGCATGTTACAAGCATCAAATAAAATTTTAAACACATGCAGCCCATAAATCCCAAAATGGCCGAATGGTTCCAAGAGAAAAAGGGAAAATTTTTCCAACCAATTTCAAGACTTGCATACATCCAAAACCACCAAATAAACACATTTCAAGCATCATAAATTTTTTTAAAACACACATGCAAACAATATACATGCAGCCTAACCATTTCTTCAAAGAAATAGGTTACAAGAATTCATTTTTACAAGGAAAAAGGGTTTAGGGACAAGGATCAAGGGTAATCCTTAACTCTAGTCACCAATCCTACTAGAGTTCAAGCTTCTCCCCCCATTTACCTAAGGAAAACTTCTCTTGAAAATGTGCAGCAAAATCAACAAAGACTTCTCTTTTGCACTCCTCTTGATCACCCACACAAACTTCTTCAAAGGTTGGAAGCTAGATTTTGAAGATCAAGGTTCAAAGATGGAACCTTTCTCTTAGAAAGTGATGGAAATTTTTTTTAGAAGATGGAGAGAATGGGAGAGGAAGCTTCACGGTTCTGTTTGGGAGGAATGGAGAGAATGGAACTAAGTTGCATGTTGGGTGGTAGGAAGAAATGGACAAGTGGCTTAAGTTTTTATGAAAATTAAGGCTTTATGTCACTTCTTTGACTTAGTCTTTGAGAAAGTGTGTGGGAAAAGCTACCTTTATGCAAACACACTCTCACTTACACGGCCTTAAGGGAAGGGAAAAGAAGGATGCTGCAAATTTTTTCTGGCTCGGATCAAGGGTATTCGGGCCCGGTTCCAAAAGAGTAGGGGTAAAATGGAAATTTCACATCAAAATTTCCCAAAAATTCTAGAAAAATTCCTATAATTGCTCTAACCTATTTTAAGCCTAAAAATATGATTATAACTCACTTCTCACTTAAATTTTCTTATTTCCCAATTTTCCCAGTTTTCGCACACAACGGTTAATTTTTAATAAGAGTAAGCAGATAGAAAATTATGGTTTTACATACAAAAATTATATAAAGTTATAAATATCATTTTCAATCCACTTTTAAGGTTCAAAGTATATTGTCCATATTATTCCACAAATTTTCATATGTTGGTTTGGGGGTTACATTGCTAACCAGGGGCATTTTGGTCTTTTTGCCCAAAAGTGCCAGAAAATTCTAAATAAATTTCTAAAATTCATAATTAATTATATTAAGACCATTTTGACTAAAAATGTAGTTCCCTTTTAAGTTTTTGACATTTTTCATAATTAAATCTATATTTTCCTTAACTGTATAATTACTAAGGGTATTTCAGGTCATTTTCTCAAACACCTCTCTAAAAATAAATAATTTATAATTATGGTTGGAAAATTCCAAAAATATAATTTTGATTGTTTATCAATAGTTCCTAAAAACCTCATATTTAATTTATTATTATTATTATTTTTAAACTTTCTCTATTTTATTTATATATTGGTAGGGGAAATTGTGGGTGTCACACTTCCTTTATTCATTTTTTTCACGTTAATGTTTCTGGGTCTCCTAGGAACACTCTGTCAGGCATCTCCCAAGTTTCTTCCTCTTCTTTCTTTTTTCTTCTTTTCTTTTTTTTTTTTTGAGCCCAACCCTCTGAGCCTTATAAAGTCTCCTTCAAAGTCTTGCCACCCATGGCATTCAGCGTCCTTGTATTGAGTCGCTTCCCTATTTGGCCATTGTTTCTTGACATACTGATGAGTAACCTTTGTCGCACTGATTTCTACGCCTTCATCCTGCTTCTCCCTTGGATTTGTTTCCCGAGGTGCCCCTCTTCCTCCTTTCTTTTGTGCGCAGGTCATTCTCTGCCCCTAGCTAGAGGGCATACTACTGCTGCTTCTTTCATTATTTGGATGTCTTCCTCCATGGCCAAGTGCGTTTTTTTTTTCTGAATCTATGCTCCTTCACTTATTGCAATCATGCTTCCCCAGTGGAGTCGCCAAATGTTTCGGATAAAAAATGGGAAATAGGGATGGAGATTTAGAGGATGGAAAATGGAGATTGAGAGGGTTCGTAATCTCGGTGAAGCATGGTTACAATGTGTGTGTACTATTATTCAACTCAAATACTAAGTAAAATGGGGTTACAAGTGGAGGGGATTTCTATTCCCTGATCCCTTGGTTTCCCCCCGGTGCCTTTTATATAGGCTAACTAGACTTGGGGCCCAAGTTAATTTACAGTGGATGCTTATTGATTAAGGAATACAATTAATAAAATTGCGCCTTCTGCTGGTGCAGCTGTCTCCCTTTCCCATTTTATGCTTCTGCTGGTTGGCTTTTATTGGGGGTAAAGTGGTTTCTCCATTTTAGAATAAAACACTGCTATCTGACACGTTGTCGGTGCCTGCCACCTGGTTGCTTGTGCTGGCTTCCTTACTGTGATGTGCCAGGGCATTTGTCATCATAATGTATTGTCCTATTTTCCATTGGTTCCCGCTCTTGCTTTCATTTGGTTATTTCTTTTGCGTTGATTTTTCTGAAAAACCAATCCACAACAACAGGCAACAAAACTCTCCCTTCAATTATTTAACGCAACTGTATATTTAGAACTCGAATTCAAGACCACTAATTAAATTGGAATAGTCTTGTACCAAACAAATCCACATGCTAAAATTGCGCATTTTTAAACATAGGGACTAAAAAATTTGTTTATGAGTTCTTTGGATCTCCGAATTCTCCAAATCAAGAAGGTGCGCACAAGCTCTAACTTGAGGTTCGATGGATCCTGCAAGCAAGCAAGGGAAAACAAGGGAAGAAGATGATTTAATGAATCGCAGTACAAAGAAAGTTAAAAAGGCTACTGAAGAAAATGTTAACAATATATGAGGAGGAATGTGTGATTGTCAACCATTCTATTTCTTAGAAAGAATCACTTCTCTAGCAAATAGATATGTTATCTAAACCTTTGTTTGAGGTTGATGAAGTTGAATTGCTTTGTGAGGAAGATAGTGATGCGGACAAATTAAGAAGGAAAAATAATGAAGCTGATCTAGAGTAGCAACATTCCAATCCCATGCGTCCAGTTGTTCCAATCACAGAGGAAGAGTACAATAGCTGGTGCTCTCCCTGGATCAACACTTTGGTGTTTAATGTTCTGGGTAAAAGAATCAACAAGCAATTTCTTGAAAATAGGTGCGTAGAATATGGGCGTGCAAGAACCCAATAAAATTCATTGATATGACCCAAGATTATCACTTGGTGTACTTTACAAAAAAAGAAGATTATCTTCATGTGTTATATGATGGCCCCTGGATGGTTGCTGACCATTATCTTATTGTTCAAAGGTGGAGACCTCTATTTTTAGAAGAAACAAAAAGTGTTAAAAAGGTTGTTGTCTGGGTAAGGATACCCAATTTACCAATTGAATTGTATATATAATATATTATCGATTTAATACTCAAATTGTTTGTCACAAGCAACAGTAGCTAAGGTAGAGATATTTGTTTACCGATTGTTTTGTTTAATAGTCAAATTGTTTCCAAAAAGCAACAATAATGTAGGTACTAGATAAAGATATTATAGTTTTTGTTTTATGCGAATCAAGTAAATCGATTGCAAAATTAAGTATAGGTAGAGTTGTAGTTGTAGTTGGATAGATGGCGTAACGCAAACAAATATCAACTTGATTACTGTTTGTATTTAGCAGAATCCCTTAGTCAGAAGTTCGATTATTTGAAAAACTTTGTGATACAAGCTACACAAGATTCCGTGCACTTATCTTACCAACAATAAACCAGATATTACAAAATAGGTGATTGGGGTGTTCTGATAGGCTGATCAAATCAGTAGCATTCTTCAAATCAAGGATACATAGATAATTATAAGTATCATTCTATTAGATTTTCTTAATAATTTAAATAAATGGAGTGACATATGAACTTATAAGATTATGATCTCTTAGTCGCTACATGGTAGCATTACTTAATACATAAGCATAACAAACATGATAAAATGAATAATTAAGCACACGAAGTAACATGGGAAATAAAAAATAGATAATAAAAAGTAAGTTAGGCCAATATGGTCTAGCCACACTCAGACATATACTTAAACAGTTGGATAAGAAGCTTGCAGGGTAATGCCACAGAGACCTTCAGGGGAACCAACCTCTCTCTGCATCTTCATGTAACCACCCTCACCCCAATCTTTGCCCCATGAGTTCCTTATCAACCAGTACTTTCCATTTGAGTCCTCACCATACCCAATTAAAGTAACTGCATGGTTAAGCTCAGTTCCACACTCACCACTGAAAACTCCTCCATTGTAATACTGAAATTCTCTTCCGCTAGCGTCAATAGTCACTGACACAGGTTGCTTAGCCACTGCCTTGAGAAGTTCTTCCTCACTCTGCTTTGGGACATCTTCGTAACCCCTAATCTTAGCTGCAGGATTGATCATCCCATCATTACAAGTCCCATCTGTTTCCATATATTGGTAATCTGCTTCACTAGCAAGACCTTGGCTTTGTGCTATATACTCAAAGGCTTTGTCCACAAATTGTCCATTACAGCCATCATTGCTGGCACAGTCCACCAATTGTTGCTCAGACAATGAAATCAACTTTCCACTTTTGATTTGGGTAATCCCTTCAACAGCTGCCACTGCTGAAAAGGCCCAACAACTCCCTACCAAAAGGAAATTAGTTAATGTGATTCAATATCAACACAATAATAATTAATTAATGTTTTGCCAAAAACATATATAAGTCTGCATGCTTAGTTTGATATATACAAGTAAGTAACTATATACATACCACATCGGCCCTGGTTCTTTATTTCATTGACAGCTCCTTTCTTCCTCCAATCCAGGCTTGACTCAATATCACTGAGACTCACATTTTGGTATGCAAAATTGTTGTTAGTCTTAGAAGACCCAAATTGAGTTGGTGGCTTGTAGAGAGCTCCTGTGTAATAGGCAAGGAATTCTTTGTTAGTTAAATCAGCATAACTGTTGAGGCTTAAGCTGTAGCTCTTGTTTGCTGCTTGGTTGTTGTGTTTCTGTATGAAGTCCAAGTTGTCTTTGAATATTTGTTGGCGTCTGGCCTTCTCTGCATCGTCAGCATAGACACGCCCAAAAGAGGCCATCCACTCATCATGTTGTTTGGCAATGGAGGAAGATTCATAGAATGTGCGGGACGTTGCATGAGATATTGTGCAAGCCCACAAAAATATCAAAATGGTAGCAATAGATATTGTTTCTAGTGTCAAAGCCATTGCTCACAGAATACAATTAAGGAGGTTACTCTGTTGCAATATATGTCTTTGTTTGGCTAATTGGTTAATTGTGATATGAAGAAGTGAGCATGCATTGCAGCAGTATAAATACTAGCTAGCTTGTTTCGTTTTATCCTAGCGTACCCGCTGGGTTGTGAATTGTGATACATGACAAGTGTGGAAACTCCGGCAATCAAGCAACTTGTTAATTCTTTTGAAAAATGAGGATGTTGCCGCGTTGCTTGACTTGATTTATTTGCATCACCGTGTTTTGATCACAAGAATTTCTAACTCTCTCATCCTCTTGCGGTTCATTAAATTTGCCATCACTTTTCAATTCCAATTATAGTGTTCTCTTTATAACTTGTTTCCATCATTTTTTACACGTACGCTTAAATTCTGGTTCTGCCTTGCAATGGAATGGAGAGAAAAATCTACCATACTCCATACTCCGGGACTAGCTAATCTCTCCATTTAAAATCAAACAACACCTGTAATTAGTTATGTATCCCAAATTTTAACTTTTAAATAAAAATGATAAAAAAAAACTGTCAAATAATAAAGGGAGTACTGAGTAGCATGAGGAGTGGGTGCTCCTACACTACTAGAAAAACAAAAATTGTGTAACATAACATAGGTGCAACGTTTTTTTCACATACACGTGCAGCTAGCATTTTTTTGTTTTTATCACTCTTTTGTTGCATCTTTTGGTATAATTGATATTTACAGTTTACACGACAAAATTTTCAAATCAATATTATAATTTTAATTTTTTTTGTTAATTAAAATAAAGAAAGAATATAATATAAATGTGTTTTTATTTATTATTTAAAAAGTAATATTAGAATGATATAAAACTTTTAATATCGTTCTTTTTTTTGTCGAAATTTTAATATCGTTCTTAAGTGATAAATTTCTGCTAGACAAAGAAACAAAGTGTCTTTGTAATGTATGAACTATGAAGCAATCAAGGAAGGAAAAACCTAAGTCAACGCCGTTTTATTTTATTTTTCCTTCATCTCTTATTTATTCTCTTAATTTCCCCTGAATCTGCTCCAGCTATTTGTATTTGACAAAACATACATAAGTTGTTTTTTTTTTCTTTTTTTAAGTATATTTTGTAGTTTGAGATGAAAATACACCAAGTCAAGTTAGGTTGAATTTGATCTCCCTATTTTATATAGATTTTATTTTAAATTATCTCCAACAGAGTAACTTTTAAGAGTTGCTTCAAATTTTTAATAATTTTTCATAGGTCTCACAAATACACATCACAGTTTTTTACTTTTTACTTTTTACAATTTAAGTAACTTTTCACTCCAATGCTAACAACTCTACAAGAACTCTTAAATGGACTTCATAATCCATCTCACATTCATTATTTTTCCTCCTTTTTTCTATAAGAACTCATACAAGTGAGTTGCTCAACTGGGTGCTTAAAAATAAGAAGTATGTTGCCACGTCATTCTGCTCCAATGGTATATATGTGGGTTGCTTCTTTGAGTTCTTATTTTTAAGATCCCAATAGGAACCCTGATGGGATTTAGGCAAGCGTACCAAAATTCCAGCAGTATAATAGTAAATAAAGAGTATCGTATCCACAAGGAACGGTTCAACTCGTAATGATTAGTGATCATACTATCAAGTAAGAAACGGTACCAATGCACCATAAAATGACACTTTTCCCAATTTAGTACAAGGTTAGTTTCCATACACCGCCTCAACACGGTGTTCAGATTCTCCAAGCAGTTACCAAAGAATTTCCGAAGACTGAAAAGTATCCATAAACACTTTTATGCACCTCTCCACCAAGTCTGAGAATATTGACAACATGCATCTTTGAAAAGTTGTTGGTGCATTGCATAATCCAAACGGACAAGTGAAAGCGGTTTTTTCTTGGTCCTTAGGATTTACAGCTATTTGGTTATTACCGGAATAGCCATCCAGAAAACAATAAAAAGCTTGCCCTGCTAACCTTTCTAACATCTGATCCATAAAAGGCAAAGGAAAATGATCTTTCCTAGTTGCTTGGTTTAATTTTCTATAGTCTATCCACATTCTCCATCCAGTCACTGTCCTAGTGGGAATCAATTCATTTTTATCATTTTTAATGATTGTCATACCCCCCCTTCTTAGGAACAACCTGGACAGGACTTACCCAAGCACTATCAGAGATGAGATAGATCATACCTGCATCGAGGAGTTTTAATACTTCCTTTTTCACTACCTCTTTCATTGTAGGATTCAGTCTTCTTTGAGGTTGAGTGACCGGCTTGTAATCTTCCTCCATATGGATCTTGTGCATGCAGTATGACGGACTGATGCCTTTGAGATCTGATAAGGACCGTCCTATGGCTCCTGCATTGTCTTTCAAAATAGAAAGAATCTTTTCCTCCTCTAATGGGGTTAAAGCCTTGCTTATAACAACAGGTTTATTCTTAGCTTCATCAAGAAAAGCATATTTAAGATGAGAGGGTAGTACCTTAAGCTCCAGCTTCTGACTTTCAGTGCTCTTGTCCTGTTGCAATACTTCAGTGCTTGCTTCCTCTGGTAGGATGGAACTGGCCGAGTCCAGTTCCTTTGAATACTCTCTTCTTTCTTCTTCATCAAATGCATTGCCCATACCTGTTAGAACTTTTTCCAGAGGATCTACTTTTGTTAATAATCCCTGATCAATCAAAGAAGTCTCCTCCAACACTTCTAATTGAAGACACTGTTGCTTTTCTTTAGGATGCTGCATTGCTTCAAACACATTGAAACTTACCTCATCATCTTGCACTCGTACCTTTAAGTTACCATCATCTACATCAATGATAACCTTTGCAGTTTTCATGAATGGTCTCCCAAGGATGAGTGGTACTTCAGCATCTTCCTCAATATCCATGATTACGAAATCTACTGGAAACATGAACTTGTCTACTTTGACTAGCACATCTTCTGCAATTCTGTATGGAAATTTCATTGATCTGTCAGCTAATTCTAAAGTCATTCTTGTTGGCTTTACCTTTAGATCTCCAATTCTTTTGAGCATAGATAAAGGCATCAGGTTTATGTTGGCTCCTAAGTCAAGCAATGCTTTCCCTACTGGTAGTGATCCAATTGTCACTGGTATGGTGAAACTACCTGGGTCTTTTGTCTTTTGTGGCAGTGACTTCTGAATAATGGCACTGCACCCAACTTCAAGCTCTATTGTCTCGTCTGTGAACTTCCTCTTTTTAGTCAGCAGCTCTTTCATTAATTTGGCATAGGTAGGCATTTGTTCCATGACTTCCATTAATGGAATGTTGATTTGCAATCTTTTCATGATATCCATGAACCTGATAAACTGCCTGTCAATGTCCTTTTTGGAAGGATTCTTAGGATATGGTAACTCTTTGACATGAGCTGCACGTGTGAACTCTTTCTCTTTCATCTTCTTGTTTGCTTCAATCCTTTGTTCTGGTTCTTTTTCTTCACTTATCTCTTCTTTCTCAACCACAGTCTCTTGTTCTTTTCTCTCCAGAACCTCTATTTCTACAACCAAATTATCCCCAATGCCTCATCCTATCTCTTTACCACATCTGGTGGATATTGACTTGCAGTACTCTTACTGTTCAGCGAACTGCTTTCTTATTAGCTCCACTCGTGTTGCCAAATTTCTGAATGTTGCTTCTATTGCTTTCTGACTGGTGCTCATATCCTATATGAGTTTGTCGAGCATCTCTTCAATTCTTGAGTTTATATCATGCATTGTGGACTCTCTGTCTTGGTTCTGCCTGCAACTGTTGAAAGGTCCATACTGCTTCCTTCTGCTTTCCAAATAATTAACTTGTTCCACTTTCACTTCTGGATAAGAGCAATGACCATTGAGAAGGTCGCCTCCACAGAAATCACAGATCAATTGTGGGGTTGGATCAGGATGGGGTTGTGTTTTTTGTTGAGCAAGTATTTTTACTTGCTGGCTGAGTTCTTCTAATTGCTCCTTAATGAACTTATTATCATTTGGCTCAAGTGACTCCCTCTTTTGAACTGGTTGGTTCCAATGCTGAGCTTGCTGATTATTTATCGCAAAATCCTTAATTATTGTGACAGCACGTTCAACATCTACTGTCAAGATTGTTCCTCCTACTGCGACATCTATGAAAGACTTGGAATCAGGCTTGAGTCCATTGCAGAAAATGTTCAACTGAGCAATATCTTCAAAACCATGATAGGGGCATTTGTGCAACAAGGATTTGAACCTCTCCCAGGCTTCACATAATGATTCGTCAGCTCCTTGCCTGAATGCGGAGATGTCTGCCTTGGCTTCAATGTAACGAGATAGAGGGAAAAATCTCTTTAGAAATTTATCCTCTACCATCCTCCAGTTGTTCAAACTTTGGTTGGGGTGTGATTTTAACCACTCCTTAGCTTTACCTATCAGAGAAAAAGGAAACAAACGTAAGCATACAGACTCCAGGTCCCCTTCTTCAAAACCCATAGTTTCAATCAATTCGTAAAAAGTTAAGAGATGAGTATGTGGATTCTCGTGATCCAATCCTACGAATTGATGAACACTAATGAGTTTGAGGTGTGAGGCTTTCAATTCCACGACCTTTGCAGTGATTGGGAGGGCAATGCTTGAATAGTGGCGTGGTCCTTGGTGCATGACATAATCTCCTAGAGTTCTTTTTCTTGGTTTTTCCATATTTTTGGGTTCTTCCTCAAGTCTCCTACTTCTCCTTTTCCTGTTTCTACTTTTGTTCTTCCTTGATGTCCTTTCTATTTCTGGATCAAATTGTAACTGATTTGGGGACACCTGGTCTCTCAAAAGCATAAACAAGAAAACTTGAAAAGGGTAAGTGTGGAAGATAATTTTAATAAAAAGAATAAAAATAAAAACAAAAAGAAAAATTCCTAAAAAAATGAAAATCTAGAATCCTAAGATAGAGTATATACAACTTGATAGTTAGACCTCCCAAGTCTATACGAATTGATACACCGTTTCCCGGCAACGACACCAAAAATACTTGATGGGATTTAGGCAAGCGTACCAAAATTCCAGCAGTATAATAGTAAGTAAAGAGTATTGTATCCACAAGGAACGATTCAACTCGTAATGATTAGTGATCAGACTATCAAGTAAGAAACAATGTTTGATGTTTGTTTTGCGGAAATTAAATTGCATAAAAGAAATACAGATAGTAGAGTAGAGTAAGATAGCGTTACTTGGATCAGGATTGAACTTCGTATCATCGCACCCCTTTTATATGTGAACTTCAAGATTATTTATGAATATATTTCTATGATACCCTAGCCAAACTATATTATTTTACCCCGAGTCACCAGTAGTAAAATACTCGAAGATAATCCATGCAGGTTCTCCCAGGCGACAAATTACCCCGGCTTGATTGCTCTATTTTTCCGTTCGTTAACACTATCAGTTCATCCTATATTCCTATAGCGACTACTATGAGTACTTTTACCAATCAGAGTTCAAGTTTCCTACCTATCGATTCCCCTAAACTCACTGTTGAATTCACAAAACCATTTTCCAATGTATTTTATAAAAGCAACTAAAAACTCCGGCACACAGGCGGAAGCTACGCATTAAGCAAAGTATAAAAGTACCGATATCATAGAATAGAGATTCATAAATAATAGAGAGAATTCACATACAGTTGGGGATTGAATCAACTACATTCAATCCTATTGGAGAGTTTAGCTACGCATGGTAGCCATTACAGACCAATGAAGAAACTGTCACACTTTTCTTCAATCCTAGCGTTGCTATCTCGGCAGCCCTTCGGGGTCTCCTCTGAACTTTGAGCCCTAAACTCTAACTCTCTTCTCTGCTCCTCAAAAGATCTCTTTGATCTTTACAAAAGGTCCTATTTATAGTTGAAGGAAAGCTATCTGAAATCTGGACGGAATCTGTTTTGAAATTAGATTAGAAAACAAATTCGTGTAGCTGCGCTTCACCTGTGCTCAGCGCAAGTGAAGCGTGGCTTCCAGAATGTTGCGCTCCAACCTGCGCTTAGGGCAGGTGGAGCGTGGAACACGTTCTAGCCTTCTCTGTTTCCTCTTTAAACAGCTTGATTTGTTCCTGATCTTATCCTTGTTTGCTTGACTTTCCTTGATTCCCTCTTTTTGGCTTGATTCTGTGTTTATCTTGTCTTTGAATTTAAATTGGGGAAGTTATCCGCAAAATCCTTGTTTAAATGGTTGTTGATCTTATCTTTATTTGCTCTCATTTAAACTTCAAATCTGCAGATCCTATCCTCAAATAATGCTATCTTCTTTTCTCTTTTCAATCGAGTAAATTAGCCCTTAGGTCCTTGACTTTGTGGGCGTCATGCAATTAGGTCCCTGACTTTGCTAAATTGATCCTGTAGTCCCTGGCTTTAACCTCCGTCATGCACTTTAGTCCAAACGTTAAGTTTCTATTAAATCCTTGTTGTGGTGTCACTCAATAATGACTAAAGTGCAAGATTTTTGACAATTTCAGGGACCAAACTGCATGGTGGTCCCTTATCTTCTTCTTCACTCTTCTCTGCAAAATTCTCATTCTTCTTCTTCGCTTTTCTCTTCTTCTTCACTCTTTTGCTTCTTTATGCAAATTAGAGGGTTTGAAACAGAAGCCTTCAAGTTCTCCCATATGGTTTTCCTTTGCTTCAATCTCGGAGTTTCATAATTGTGTGGTTTTAACCTCACGCAAATCTGCAAATATTTTGAATCTTTGATTATGATGAAAATTTCTTGAATAAACAAACTAGTATTAAAAGGTTGAACTTTTTTAAGACATACTATTTTTCGTTGAGGCATGGAAAGCAGAAGGTTCCTCAACACTAAATCTGGCTTCAATTTCTCATATGGTAATCTTCCATGCGCATAAGCATGAAACTCATCATTGCCAAACTCATAACCAAGGGTCTGATAGGAAATTAAGATAAAAACTTATTAATATTACATCATTGATAGTGAATCAGTGTTTCAGAAGAAAGTATGATGAAGACAAAACTGAGGGCAATGTCAAATCTTTATACCTTCAATCCTGCCATAGTTGTCCCATATTCAATATACAAATCCAGGCACATCTTTGGCACTTCACTTTCTTCAATATGCAAGCGTTCCAACATATACTCTATAAACAAGATTGTTTAATTATAGTACTTTTGTCACATATGAAATAATCTAAACATTAAAGTATCATATGTTCTTGCGACATGACAAATTGAGACCTATTCTTAATGGGTAGAGTGTCATCCATATTTGTATCAAACATTTTGAACCAGAAATTAATATCACTTCCCTCTTTCCTCATATAATTGAAGTAAAACAACAGGTTTACAGTGTGGTTGAAAGGGAATGAGAGAAAGGAAGAGGGAAGAAAAGGTTTAATTGCATTCTCTCCCTTGTCTATTACTAGTTACATTAATTAAACTCCTTCCATATGAAAATTTAGGAGGAAATAGAAATGGGAGAGACCAACAAAGAAAAAAGAGACCTTTGGAAGATTCAGAAGAAATGGGAGAGAAGGAGATGAAGAGAAGCGCGGGAGAAGAAATAGCTTTTTGGAAGAAAGAGAAACTGAAATTGTCAAAAATAGCGAAGAAGAAGAGAAAAGCGAAGAAGAAGAGTGAGAATTCTGCAGAGAATAGGGAAGAAGAAGATAAGGTACCACCATGCATTTTGGTCCCTGACATTGTCAAAAATCTTGCACTTTAGTCCTTATTGAGTGACACCTCAGCAAGGATTCAACAGAAACTTAACGTTTGGACTAAAGTGCATGACAAAGGTTAAAGTCAGGGACTACGGGGTCAATTTAGCAAAGTCAGGGACCTAATTGCACGACGCCCACAAAGTCAAGGACCTAAGTGCTAGTTTACTCCTTTTAAATCTCTCTCATAAATCTGCCAAATTAATAGATTTTCTATTTAAATAGCATCAAATTCAAATTCAAATTAAATAAACACAATTATTACAATTATTAATAAAAATGGATTATTTTGGGACATAAATTACTATTTTACCCTTGATAAGTGCAGTAAAAATACAAGAATAAATCATATAATTGGCACTTATCAAACCCCCATTGAAGATGTTTTAAAATCTCTGATCTAGCCTATTTAAAAGTCCAACAGAGTGTCAACCCAAGGGGAGAATACTAAAACATTTACTTTAAGCCTCTGCTATTACAAACCCTCATTTTTATATAAAGATGTGTGTGTATAAAAATCAATAAAATCTTAATATCAAATATAAAAATATTACAAATTCTTAATATTCTTTCTCACAAAAAATTACTTATTATTAATTGATTGATGATAACCAAAACTATTTTTTAATAAAGAATAGACTCTTCAGTTTAATATAACTCTATTTTCTTAACAATGGACTTCACATTTCTAGAAAAAAAAAAGGCATGCCATCTCCTAAAACATAAGCCTCTTATATTTTTAAAATAAGTCTCTCATTTTATAATGTGTTTTAAGCCTACATATATGTTGGGTCAACCTTGTCTTGACTTAGCCTGAAAACCTATTTAAAAGCATGTTTTTGAATATGTCATAAACATATATTGAATAAACCTATAGTCCCAAGTCTTTTATATAAGAAAATTACTCATATATTTAAATAAGCTATAATAAGTATATAATTATAAGACATTATGATAAAAATCTTTATAATAAAAAATATCAATATAAAAATATCACCATTATTTATATTTTTTAGATAGACCAACCTGATGAGTGCACAATGAGTGCCTCTCCTTTCCTTGCCACTGTTGTGTTAGTGTGTGTACTAGAGACCTATATGTTTTGAACATTCATCACTTGTATTATATTAATTATCTTATAAAGACAATTCAAATTTATAATATCTTTCAAAAGAGTATAATAAAAGTACTTAGAGTAGTAAGTTAAACTTCATAGGACATGAAGTAGATGATTTGATCGTGAGATCTTATGAAGATCTATTCTTGAAATAGCCCCTAGTCATCAAGTATCAATTTTAGGAAGATTTGATCCAATAAGTCTAGTATGTAAGTTGGTTGATGATCACATCTCACAGAACATGGATATGAGATATTAAGACCCCTCATGTAAGTACATATTAAGAATAATGATTACTGGATTGACCTACCATAAAAACGTTGCATAAATTGTTATATAAGTGTCATGAACAATTCTTAAACTGATAATATTATATGAAGTTCTTTGATATGAAATTATATGTTTTAATGCCACTAAAAGTCACTTGTAATATGGTGATTATAGAGTTGATTGTTGCACATAGAATAAATCATGTGGTGGAATGTGGGTATAAATGATTTATTTAAATAACTTAATTATATTAAATAAAATAGTTTATATTAATTAAATGATTGAAGATTAACAATTGCTTATAATAAAAATATTTATTTTAAAATAATATTATATAAACTTAAAAAAGGATGTTAATGTAGGGGTGGGCACGCACACCCAATTCGAACCGTACCCGAGCTAACCGAAACAAAAAAATGAAAGACAGGCGGATAACTCCGGGTGATGGGTTTGATCGGGGTAAAATTTTGGGTTCAAATGGTTTAATGTCAGGTTCGGATGGACCAATAAAAAACCATCGAAATCCAATCTAACCGAATTATTTTTTCAAATTATTTGTTTAGTGTTGCGAAGAGAGTAGAGTGTGTAGCAGGCACCGCATGGAAAAAAGGTACTGACTGACGAAGGCAAGTGAAAGGACACAACATTGACAACAAGGAGTAAGGACTACACTTTCTCTAAGTAATAATATTTTTATTTTAAAAATCAAAGATCACTGCAAAAGTCACTCACGCGTGAACACACACTACAGAGAAGTCATTATTCTCCCTCACTTCTTCTCTTTTCCTCTTAGCCTCTTTGGGATCCTAGTTACAAAATTCATTTTTGTCCCTCACCTTCTTTTCTCCTTGCCCCTCTGCCTCTTAAGAATCATATTGGTCGTTGTTGCAACGTTTGTGCCTCATCATTTATTTTTCTAGTCACTATTCTAGGTTTACCCATTCTAGTTTTTTGTCACAAGAGCCATTCCTTGGTTGCATGCGATGATAGAGTGTGATGGTGTTGTGACATGCGACAAAAATGGGCGGTGGTGTAATGGCGTGTGACAGCAGTGAGCAGTGATGCGGTCACGCGTGATGATAGTGGGCGGTGGTGCAGCTTCCTGCGAGCATAGAACAGTGGTGCAATGGCTTGACCGGGCTATAGTGTGGCTATTATTTTTTGGGCTAAAGTTTTTGATTTTGATGTGAAGGTGTTTTTGTTTATGAAGGAAGTAATTTTTGGCTTTTTCTTTTCCTCTTCCCATACCTATTAGTTTGTAAGTCTAAACATTTGGATTTGGAATCATAAAAGTGAATATTGCTGATGGTTGTTATGTTCTTTGACGGTGTTCCCTTTTCTTCTTCCTTTTTGTTTTTTTCCCTTTTCATTTGGATTTAAAAAAGATGGTATCCGTAATAGCCGATCCGATCTAACAGTTGTCTCACTAGAAATCCGACCCAAAATACCTGAGAAGATATTCAAATGAGATCGGTCTACAATTTGCATGTATCGATTTTGGGCAGTTTGGTATTTTTTGGCCCGAAACCGACCAAAACCGACCGGTACCCCACCCCTAGTTAATGATAGCAAAGAACAATTGAATAGAAGTTCTAGAAACTATATAACAAATCATTGGGTAGTACTAAGGTGCACAAGTAAAGTAAACCTGTGATAGTAGGAATTTTTTGTAACTATTTATTATTTTGTTTTGAAAGATTTGAGTTTTACAAAATTAATCCACAATTTTGAAATTTATGAATTGAGGTAACAATGAAAATCAATAGGCAAAACGCAAAAAAGAAGAAAAATCAAAACACAGGAAGAGAGAAGAAAGATCAGGCAGTGGGAAGAGATGGGAAACCAGAAAGACAGAGAAACATGAACAAGAAAAATGAGAGAAAGAAAAGTAAGGGGAGGTCGTCGCCCCAACACCCCGTTGGTATCACGCTGGTGTTGTCTGTCACTACCTTCATGCAATGCGGCTCAACTTCACCTCCTCGTTAATTAGTTGTTATGGTTGACTCCACCACCATTTGAGTGTAACATCCTAAATTTTATTAGGATAAATATTAATTTAATTAAATAAATGAGTAGAGGAAATGATTAATTAAATAGGTGATTAAATAATGGGATTAATATTATTATCAGTTTGAATCCATAATGATAGTCTAAAATTTGAAAAGAAGATAAGGGGTTGAGGATGGGCCCAAGCCCATTTAGGAATTTTAGTAAGGAGGGGTTAACAGATCACCCTAATCCTTATTCGCATTATCGTCAGAGAGCGAAACGCTAAGGAGGGGAGAAACTGAGAGTCAAGAGAGAGTTGCTGCAGAGTAAGCATCAAGAACCAAAAAAGGGACTTTCTTGCTGTAATCGAGTTTCGTTTAAGGTACGGTGGGGAAGAGGGTGTTGCTTGTATATGCATGTAAGGGTGCTTGGGTAGTGAATTAAGATTAGAAATTTGTATGGATGTATGCTATAACTGAGAATGTTGATATAAACTGTGATTTATGGTTGTTTGGAATGAGGCATTGTCTGGTAGGAGGTGTAGAACCCCTTTGTGTTGGTGTGAGCCGGGTGAGAGCCTTGCATTAGGACCTGAGATAGTGCAGCAGACCATAGATAAGGTTAGGATCATCCAAGAGAGGATGAGAACATCCCATAGTAGACAGAAGAGCTATGCTGATAAGAGAAGGAAGGAGCTAGAATTCAAAGAAGGAGACCATGTATTCCTGAAAGCCACTCCATGGACTGGGGTTGGTAGGGCATTAAAGTCTAGAAAGCTTACACCTCGATTCATTGGTCCTTACCAAATTCTTAAAAGAGTCGGCAATGTTGCCTACCAAATTGCTTTACCTCCACACTTGTCCAATCTTCATAAAGTTTTCCACGTTTCTCAACTCCGGAAATACGTTCACGATCCTTCGCATGTGATTGAGTCGGACCATCTTGAGGTTAAGGAAAACCTGACAGTGGAAACCATGCCGGTGAGAGTTGAGGATCGGAGGGTGAAACAACTTCGAGGTAAGGAGATTCCTTTAGTTAAGGTGATCTGGGGAGGACCTACACCCGAGAGTGCTACTTGGGAACTTGAAGAGAAGATGAAGGAGTCCAATCCAAAGTTATTCGCTTCAGGTAAAATTCGAGGACGAATTTTCTATTAGGAGGGGAGAGTTGTAACATCCTAAATTTTATTAGGATAAATATTAAATTAATTAAATAAATGAGTAGAGGAAATGATTAATTAAATAGATGATTAAATAATGGGATTAATATTATTATCAGTTTTAATCCATAATGATAGTTTAAAATTTGAAAAGAAGATAAGGGGTTGAGGATGGGCCCAAGCCCATTTAGGCATTTTAGTAAGGAGGGGTTAACAGATCACCCTAATCCTTATTCGCATTATCGTCAGAGAGCAAAACGCTAAGGAGGGGAGAAACTGAGAGTCAAGAGAGAGTTGCTGCAGAGTAAGCATCAAGAACCAAAAAAGGGACTTCCTTGCTGTAATCGAGTTTCGTTTAAGGTACGGTGGGGAAGAGGGTGCTGCTTGTATATGCATGTAGGGGGTGCTTGGGTAGTGAATTAAGATTAGAAATTTGTATGGATGTATGTTATAACTGAGAATGTTGATATAAACTATGATTTATGGTTGTTTGGAATGATTCTTGAGTGGTTGGAATGATAATAATGAGAATAGTGAAAAGGGGTTAAATAATGGTTTGATGATTTGGGGCTTTTGATGGGAAAACCATGTAAAACTGTTAAAGATTGATGATTAAAATGAGTTTGATGGATATTGATGATTATGAATGATATTTGGTCGAAAAGGATTGATTAAAGATTGATTGGAGGGGTTTAGAGATGTTAGAAATCGTGAAATCTGCGATTTGCGTCGCGGTTAATCGATTACCAGGTGTGGTAATCGATTACCAGGGTGTTCTGGGCAACCCAGAAGTGTTGTTTGCTGCTGGTAATCGATTACGTAATCGATTACCAGAGAGTTTGTTTGTGGGTAATCGATTACAGGGGTGCTGTAATCGATTACCAAAGTGTTTGGTTGCAGGTAATCGATTACAAGGTAGTTGTAATCGATTACCAGAGACTTTGTTTGCAGGTAATCGATTACTAGAGGTTGGTAATCGATTACCAATGGGAATTTTGAGAGCCTAAGTGCTTAATGATGCTTGATGATGCTTTATATTGATTATGGTGTGATAATTGATGTAATTGATGATGATTTGGTATGCATATAGTTGATGATTATGCAATGTAATTGATGATAATTTGGTATGCATATAGTCGGTGATTATGCAATGTAATTGATGATAATTTGGTATGCATATAGTTGGTGAATATGCAATGTGATTGATGATATTTTGGAATGCATATGGTTGGTGAATATGCAATACTTTTAATGATGATGTTACTTGAGTTATGCGGGCCCATAGAGGAGGTACAACTTAAGAGAGATGCCTTGAGCTTGTGTGATGAGACCTGAATTGTGCGGGCCCATAGAGGGGGTACAATTCGGGAAGTGAACTGAGTTGTACGGGCTCATAGAGGGGGTACAACTCAGGGGATCAAGATGGGGCGTTCGATGCACGGGCCCATAGAGGGGGTGCAACCTAAGAGTGATTGTACTGGCTCATAGAGGGGGTGCAACCTAGGGTCGAATGTCGTTGTGCGGGTCCATAGAGGGGGTACAACCTATCGGATTGTGTGTGGTGACTCCGGTAGACTATCTTGGTACTAACTAGAGTGATTGATGAGGTGCACCCATTGTGCGGAGTTCCAAGTCATGATCTTTGGGTAGGTGATGAGATGAGTTTTGGTGCATATGATAATTTGGTATACTCAACGATGGAATTGAGTTATATAATAATGTTGATGAGTTTTGGTGCATACATGTTGGATGTATATGTGTTATATCTGGTGATGATATTGAGTTATAAATGATGTTATGAGTGGTATTGAGTTATAAATTATGTTATGAGTATTAATGATGAATGAGTATTACATGAGTATGTGATTCCTTTGGTGAATGATGGTATGTTGTTTATATGTTGGTATAAATGAATAGCTATATGTTGCTTTATGGATGATGCTTATATGATGGATTATTTGATGTTTTGGTATGAGGTATGATGAATGATGATGTTGTTTATATGTGGGTGAGGATAGGGTAGCCTCCAATGTGTATGTATGAGTAGTATTCTTTTCCTCACCGTATTACTGTGGATATTTTTACAGGTGTTGATGATGACGCGATTGGTGTCGAGTTTGATTAAAGGGAATGTGCTCTGATAGATGTGACATCAAGTATAATTTGGGGGTCTTTTATCATGATTCTAGTTAAGAAGTTTTTGTAAACCATTTTGGATGCCTTGCATGGCAAGTAGGATGTTTAGTTATTTTTATTTCTTTGGAGATTCCGCTGCATGAGTATTGGATTACATTTGAAGTTTTACTTCGTTTTAATTAAGTTGTGTTTCGAACTAATGAAGTTTTATATAAGAGTTTTGTGAACCTTTTTACCCATCGTGGGACATTATCTTTTCTACATTTCAATTTATTAAACATATAAAGAGTACGGGGTAGAAGGGTGTCACAGTGAGCCTCTCCACTATGGCTAACTGTGCGTTGGCCGTGAAGGGAATCAAGCATGTGGTCAAGGTGCAGCAGAATAAATGGATTCCCTCCCCCGTTATGATCGTTAATGCGAAAACACGAATGAATGCATAAAAGCTATAAAACAAAAGGTCGTACCTTTTAAGGATTGCGAACGAGGCAATAGCAGCCACGTCTCTAGTGGTGTCCACGCCAACAGGCGGACTAAGAAACCTTCCTCAACTCTGCTAGTAGCGTTTAGAGCGTAAGAGTGGCTACTTATATGTTCATATGTACAGGGTAATGCATCTAATGCTATATTTATAGAGTGGTGGCTAGGGTTTAACCCCTCGCTCTATTAACCCTAACATTTATGGGCCTGACCCATTATGTTATAATTCTAATCAAATTAGAATTATTATCTTTTCCTAGCGGCTTGTTGTATGCGTGTGACCCAATAGGCTTTTAATATTTGGTTATGATATTAAATAAAACCCTTTTATATTTAATATCATAAATAGTGAGCGGTATCTAGCAATACATCACTATCCAAATATTGAGATTATCAACAACTTTGATGAATCCTATTTATGATAATTTATATGATCTGTCCCTTTGTCCAAATATCTAATTGAACCCAAGGGCATGGTATGTGTCAACCTTGTATAGTTCAATTTTATGTTTTCTTGATCCCCAAGTAGACTGTACAGAAAATAAACATCTCATGTTTATCCTCCTGAGCATGGACATGCATTTTGCAGTCTCACTTATCAAGAGGCCCATAGATATAACTCCTGTTACATAGGAGGGACAAATCCCATCTAGGGCACTCACATTCCACCACATAATTTATTATATGTGCAAATACCAACTTTATGATCACCTTGTTACAGGCAACGTTTGATGATATTTAAAACATATAACTCCTTATGTAGGAATCGTAGTGATTTCAGGTCGAAGGACTTCATATAACATTCATCAATATAAGAAACGTTCATGACACTTATGTAACAGTCCATGCAACGTTTTTAAGGTGGGTTTGTCCAGTACAACATTACTCTTAATGTGTACCTATGTGAGCACATGATATCTCATATCCATGATCCGTGAGATGTGATCATCAACGAACTCACATACTAGTCTAAATGCATCTTTGTCCTAAGATGATACTTGACTATGGACTATTTTAAGAATAGTTCTTCATAAGATCTCACGATCAAGTCATCTACTTGATTTCTTATGAAGTTTAAGCTTACTATTCTAAGAACATTAATTGTATTCTTAAAAGAATGAATTGCCTTTATAAAATAATATGATACATGTGATGGATGTTTCAAAACATATAAGTCTCTAGTGCATGTACTAACAAGTCGCACCATCTACGACCACTTTCACTGTGTGGCCACTTCCCGTAGCCACTTTTCACCCCTCTATTGTGTGAACCCTAGTACAGATTAGTGATGTGGGTGTTCTTGAATAGTCTTTCCTGTATGAAAATATTGGCTCACTATTTCTTTATGGTGAATTCTATGGTGGGTTTCACAAATTGTGTACCACCGGTGAGACACTATTTTTTACATATAAAAACTGGTAAAGTTACCGGAAACATTAATATAATAATAATTGAAATATTTTTAAATTTGTTGATAGAGGGTTTATGAGTCCAGTTGTCAAAGTTCTTTACCCTTTTTGCAAACCATGTGTCCCACGGTTTGGTTTCATGGGATTAGCTATGGTGTAAGGAATGTTGATTCAGCTTGCTGGACTTCGTTGGGGGAGGGTAAAGATTGGTTAGGGAGATGGTCATAAAAGCTTGATTGTCGGGTGAAGTTCTTTGTGACGATGTTTGGAGTTGAAATGGAGAAGATTACGAGGATTGGTTCGGCAGAGTTATAGGCTTGTTGTGGGTGATTTGATTTCGTTGAATATAGAATAAAGGAGGAGCTCGGTGAGGAGAGGAACAATGAATTGATGATAATGTGGTCGCCCTTGAAGGTTTCGGCCAGGGATGAGGTGACCATGGAGGAAGAGGGTGGTGTGGGTGAGTGGTCGAACTATAGGGACCATCAATGCCACCCCATCAACGTCGTGGACGGGCATGAACTTGGGGAGTTGTTGATAGCAAAAGCTCTGAAAACAACCCTTGTAAACATGCTCCGCAAACAAAAAAATCATTGACAACAGCGTCTCCCAATTTCATCCATTGTGTTTCCGAACTTGAGTTGTTCAATGTATTTGAAATACCCACTCACAGAAACAATTTCATATATGAACTTTGTAATCCATCTGCAAACATTTAATGGAAGACAATGCCATGTCCCCAAGATAGCCATGGTGGCTCTGCCCTTTAGTTGTTACAAGGTCTGGAAGCATAGTGTCATTCAAAGGATCAATGAAAAAATAGTTAAACTTTGGGTTCCAACCATTCACTTTTATTATTCCAGGTACCCAGTCAATGATTTGTACCGTCAATTATTAAACTAATATATCTAACGGTCAGAACATTGTGTATCACTGGTGGTGCACTTTTTTGGTAACCCACCTCAGACACCACCTTTCTTTATTTTAATAATTATGCTTTTATTATCATTTTATGCTTGTATTTAAATTTGATTTGGTCCAGCACATTTTCACCCCTCTGTGAAACAAAAGTTCCTCTTACCCTTCTCTTTAGTTCAATAGCTAGTGCCAAGAATTGATGAAGAAAGTTGAAATGAAAAATAATAATGATACTGAGGTATGATAGAGAAAGGGAAATAGAGATTGAGGCTACGACACAACTTCAATGAAAGGAGAACGGAAGATAAAACAATAATGATAAGAGGAATACATAACAAAAATTGGGTTGCTAGATAAATAAATTTTAGTCATGGGGAACAATGTAAAATTGTGGTTTAATACTATATGTAACCTGTAACTTGTTTCGTTGATTTAATCTCCACCCTTAAAATAAAATAAAAATATATCTGATAGTAGTTTTTTAACTTGTGTACAGTTACACAAATATTTCATTTTTGTATCTTTGACTGGTCACTAATCAAGTAATCATTTTATTTTTCAATAAAAACTAAATATCATAACTAGATACAAAAAATAATGTTCATCGGGTGTTTGAAGGAATTTGGTATGAAGCCAAACTGCCAAACCCATGTAGTAGTCGCCTATTTTAAATTTTTTGCATCCTACATGAATATTTCAATTTACTATTACTTTATCTAATCCACTCGTGACGTGGTTATGTGGCAGGGGTTTGTTTCAGTTTAATAATAAGGTGTTTTAAGTTGGTATAGATGCATTAAATACTTGAAATAAGAATTTTATTATCTATAGAAATCGTACCGACTCTAACAAAATTGTGTCTGTGAAGACTGAAGAATACCTATGTTCTTGTAAAAAAAATCTGTTTTTTTATTATTTTTGCTATTTTATAGTAAAAGTGTTCATCCACTTTACATGTGTCACAATTTCCCTTTCTTTCTTTTGCTATTTTTTATTATTTTTGCACAAAAATGGCAGGGGCTTTTTTTTGCTAAGCAAAGATATATATAATAATTAAAAGGGAGTACAGGGGGTACTCCAACCCATATACAGAATACAAGAAAACATCATGAGGTTAAGAAAATTTTAAAAATGAAAACATAACCCCAGACCCAAAACAAAAACCACCTAAAATATTACACACCTAACCAAAAAACAAATGAATGCTAGAACAAAACAAATACTTGAAAAGGAAGACCCGAAAACAGTACCATTGCATACTGGGATCCACGCCAAGCTTCACAAGCATAATAACAAAAAATAGCTTCTGAGTCTCCCAAAAGGTAGCTTCAAAAAATAGGAGACGGACACCACTGCAATAGCCAATTCGAGTCTCCCAAAAAAGCTTCCAAAGCAAACAAGGCAAGAACCAATAATACCAACTCCATAACACCAAGATACAGCAAAACCCAGGGAACCAAACATCAGAACAGAACAACAGCAAAACCAGAGAAGATCACCACTACTATAGAGGATCCATAACAGAACAACATCATAATCAAGAAATTTACTAGCCCATGCCAAAACAAACCCATCAGAAGTTAAGACACATCAGGATGAGTTGCCCAAGAAGAGTAAGGGTAGCAAAAACTTGGGTCCTTTGCGCTTAGCCATTTCCAACTTCTCAATTTAACAAGATCTAATAAATCAGTTGGACATAAAGTACTATCTGAAAAAATTGTTTCATTCCTAGCCAACCAAATAGTCCAAATTGTAACTAACCAAACTACAGACCACTTCAAACGAATATTGGAAGAACAATTTGGGAGTCCCGAAAATTGTGCAAAGTGAGTATGACAAGTATTATGCTGCACAGTAATAAAACCAAACCAATCCAGACAAAGTTTCCAAGTTTGAAATGCAAAGTAACATTCAAAAAGAATATGAGATGTTGATTCCACATCAAGGCCACACCAAGCACAGCTAGATTCAGAATTTAAAACAATATTTCTTTTAACAAGATTCTGCCTGGTAGGGATCCTATCTAACATAGCCTTCCATGAAAATCCGGACACCTTAGAAGGGACGAACTTACACCATAAGAAGCTATGTAAAGGAAAATTTGCATAAATAGCATCATTAACAATAACTTTATAGGCTGAACTCACAAAAAACTGTCTGGTATTATCACGTTTCCAAAGCCAAGAATCACCTCTTGAAACATGGAGCTGAACGTCCTTTAAAACCTCCAAGAGTAAAGATAATTGTTGCATTTCCCATTGAAAAAGGCTTCTTCTCCAACACCAGCGCTAATGAATACCACCGTCTAAATTCATTGCCAAATCAGCAACAGTGGCATCTTTATCAATTGTAACTGAAAATAACCTACTAAACCGATCACACAAAGCAAAAGGTCCACACCACCGATCCTTCCAAAATGAAGTATGGTTCCCATCCCCAATCACCTTAACACATCTACTAGAAAACCACTCGGTTGCAACATGATCTCCATGTTCAATCGACCACAAATCAGCTACCACCTTGACCCACTCAACCTTTTACTACTTCCCCTAACCAATGACTCGCCGTAAAGTGATAGGACTACCCTATTCCATATATAGACTCCCCCTCTCCACTAACAGCCTCCACCTCCACCTTCCTAACAAAGCTAAATTGAAAGAAAACATGTCTCTAATTTCCAACCCCTTATGCTTTTTTTCCTTACAAACAATATCCCAAGCCACCCAAGGTATTTTTCTATGCTCACCATCCCCACCACACAGAAAATTTAGAAAGATAGATTACAGTTTAGAAATAATACCTTTAAGAGCCTTGAAGAAGGAAAGATAAAAGATCGGAATTGAATTTAGGACTGATTTCAACATAACAGTTCTACCACCAAAGGACAATGACTTACACTTCCAACTTGACAACCTTTTGTTGACCTTCATAATGATTGGTTCCCAAGTCTTCAATCTTTGTGGGTTCTCCCCAATAGGAATCCCCAGATAGATAAAGGGGAAAGACCCAACTTTACAATTTAAAAAGAGGGCCATAAGATCCTACCACCTCATATCGACATTAACATCAAACAATTTGCTCTTGAAAAAATTAACTTTAAGCCCAACCACCAACTCAAACAACTGTAACACAACCTTAATTGCGCAGACGTTATGTAAAGATGCCTCACCTATGAAGATTATATCATCTGCATACTGAAGGTGGGATACTAGGACTTGATCCCTACCCACACAGTACCCCTTAAACATCTGTAACCGCACTACTTTACACATCAAAGAATTAAGACCCTCAGCCACAAATAGGAATAGGAATGGTGCCAAAGGGTCTCCTTGTCGCAACCCTCTACCAACCTGAAACTCAGTAGTAGGGCTACCATTTATCAAAGCTGGAACTCTAGCAGTACTCAGACATTCAGCTACCCATTGCCTCCATTTTAAGGGGAATCCCATCCGCTCCATCACAAATTGCAAAAAATCCCAGTTGACAGAGTCATAAGCTTTTTCAAAGTCCACTTTAAAAAACAAGCATGACTTTATCAACCTTTTAGCCTCCTCAAGAATTTCATTTGCAATAACAACGCCATCATAGATACATCTGTCTTTGACAAAAGCAGATTGACATTCAGAAATCACCTTACCAATCACCTTACGCAACCTGTTTGTCAAAAGCTTAGCCACCACTTTATACATACAACCTATGAGAGAAATAGGTCTATATTCCTCCACTTTTTGAGGGCAATCTGTCTTTGGTACAAGAACAATGAAAGAGTTGATAGACCCCTTTACTAATTTACCATGAGAATGAAATTCGTTGACAAAAGCCAAAAAATCATTTTTCATTAGATCCCAAAAGTCCTTGATCAAATTGAAATTAAAACCATCTGGACCGGGGCTTTTTGAGCCCTCACAATCCCAAACTGCAGACTTCAATTCTTCCTCAGAAAAAGGGAGAACCAGAGATAAACCTTCCTCTTGAGTCAAAGTTTTAAATTCCAGACCTTGTAGAGTTGGCCTTTCCCACTGCAAATCCTGGAAGTGACCTGCAAAATAACTTTTGACCGCTTCCTTAACAGCACAAGGGTCAGAGTGTCTTTTGTAACGCCCCCGAGCCGCTTGCAGGAGTGATGAGGGTCCCCACAAACCAACACGAGTCTTTCCAGTATGCATTGTCCTCACTTGCACACTTTCCGGGAAACTTCCCAGAAGGTCACCCATCCCAGAATTGTTCCAAGCCAATCACGCTTAATTATGGAGTTCTTATGTTATGGGCTTCCGAAAAGAAGATGCACCTTGTTGGTATAGTTCTCCACAACAATTTCCTTTAAGCTATCATCAACTGTACAGTCCCATACCTGCACAGCCTCTGAATCCCTCTCATTCGGGTGTGAGTTCGGTTCATCCATGTGTGCTAAGAAGCCTGCCAGGAGCCGCTTCTTGTCTGTGCCTCTTTGCATCGGCGATCACTCCTCGCCCTCATCAGCCTCCGGCTCTCACATCTTTCACCACTCACCTTCAGACTTCTAATTTCATTTTTCAGCCTCCTTTTATTGATAGAGCCATGGAAAAATTTAGAATTTGCAGGGGCTTTGTGTTTACATTTTTTTTTTATTTTCATCTATTACCACCTCCATTCCTATTTATCTATCTTATGATGTAAAAAAATAAAGGGTAAAATATGTTTTTCATCCCTATAGTTTTGGTCAACATTGGTCTTCGTCCCAATAGTTTAAAACCTGTGTTTTTTGTCCCTGTAGTTTTAAAACCTGTGTTTTTGTCCATGATGTTAGTGTGCTCCATTAAGTTGCTAACGTGGCTAACAGAGGTTTCTGGCCGACCAACCTTCTTACCCTCCTAGCCGACTGGAAGGCTAGTCGACCAAAGAGGGCAAGAAGGTTGGCTGGGCAGGAGGGCTGGAAGGCTAGCCGGCAAGGAGGCTACAATCTCGGCAAGACAAGAAGGCTGGCCGGCCAGAAATTTCAGTTAGCCATGTCAGCAACTTAAAAGAGCACACTAACGTTAGGGACCACAATTAGGGGGTTTCAAAACTATAGGGACAAAAAACACAGGTTTTAAACTATAGGGACGGAGACCAAAGTTGACCGAAACTATAGGGATGAAAAACAGATTTTATCCAAATATAAATTACGAAATATAATAAACATGTTGATTTACATTAAATTTATTGTGTTTTTTTAATATACTATTTTATCCTTTATTTTTTTACATATTATCTCTCTTATTGAGGGTAAAAGTAGAAAAACATAATTAATACTCTCTTGAACTTCTAAACAAGATAGAACAATAGAAACAAAAGAAAATCTTCAAATTGGACAGATAAATATGAACAGAGGTAATACCTATAAAATAAAAACGTTTTCCCTATGATACGTGTCAAATTTCTAGCAATCTACTCTCATTATTTCTTTTCATATAAGTTGTTTTACTTTTACTGTTTTCTTTTTCTACACAAAAAAAAACAAGGTCAGCGATGGTTTTGGAATAATTAGACATTTGTGTTACTATTATTATTATTATATTTTTTTTCTTAATACCAAAATTGCTTTGTACTTACAACAACACTCCTACTTCTTTTAGAAATTAATTTAAAAATTTTATGAAGACCAAAATTGCTTTGTACTTACATCAACACTCCTATTTATTTTATACATTTTTTTTACTAACTATTTATTTTATACATTAGCAGCACTTCTAACAATTTATTCTCACTCTTTTTATTTATATAACTTATTTTACTTTCTTTGAATTCTTTTTTTTTTTTTACACAAATAGGACAAGTGTAGCAATAATTAAGGAAAGTTTGGATCTTTGTGTATTACTACAATTATTATTAATTTCAATAGATAATTGTAATTCTTTGTGATCGTAGACACAAAATTATTCTTTTGTATTATTATTAAATGTCATTAACTATAATTACTTGAATTATCAAATTATTTAATTACACAATCCTTCTGAACGTACAGTGATAAAAATTTTATGAAAAAGAATTTTATATATTTGTTAGCATAAGTATATTCTTTTGTAATATTTAAATATTCTTTTATGATTAGAGATTACGATTTAACATTTGATATTTTATTATAAAATTTATAATTACATTTATGATGTATTAGTTGTTATTTTCTATGAACATATTTTTAATTAGAATTATAAAATTTATAATTATGTTATTTTTATCTACTTGAATAAAATTATTATTTGTATTTTGATTCATTATATATTTATTAGAGTAAGTTTAAAAGTTAATGTAATTTTTCAATTATAGATTTAAAGTGATTTTTTTATGAAGCATATGTATCCTCCATAAGAGACACTCTTGCTCATGCCATGAACATTTACATCACGGTAGGGCTAACTCTCCCAACAAGGATTTTTTCCATAAAACTTATATAAGTTTAAAGTGATATTTGAGTAGTAGGATCTCAAATCTCAATATAATTTAAATTTATAAGTATATTTATGATGTATTGGTTACTATTTTCTATGAATATATTTTTAATTAGAATTATCAAATTTATAATTATGTTATTTTCATCTACTTGAATAAAATTAATATTTTATAGTTTGATTCATTATATATTTATTAGAGTAATTTTAAAAGTTAAGCCCATTTTTCAATTTTAGGTTTAAATTGATTTTTTTATGAAATATATGTGTTCTCCACAAGAGACAATTCCACTCCTGTCGTGAATATATTAATATCTAAATAATTAAATCAATAGAAACATTGAAATACGTCTGATTATCATATATAATTTTTATACCACTTTTTATTTTTAAGCAATGTTTATCTTGATTATTTTTTATCATTGCATTGCATGGGTACTATGTATAGTTAACAATATCATATAAAGATAAAAGAACACCATAATGTATAAAAGTTTAAAATATGTTTTTCACATTCTACTAATTGATGCATATGATTATACCCTAAATTAATTTTATTAAAAAAATTAGTAATATATTTATATATAAAAACGAACATCATCCACAAACCAATGTCACTCGCGCAAATGCACAGATACCATGTTAGTCTTTGCTAAAAGTGAGAAATCCAAATAAACCACCGGATATTAGACATGACAATTAAACTCAAACCCATGAGTATCAACTTGCCCTTGCTCCGACTTTGACGAGTAAAACTCGGTCCTGACTCAATGTTGACGGGGACGGGGGCAGGTTTGAGGGTGTAAGTACGTGCCCCTAACCTGATCCCAAACTTGCCTCAATATAATAATTATAATATTAATTAAGTACTAAAGTCAAGCCTACATATATTTTCTTTCAAATATGATATAATTCTTAAGTTTCTAAATTTTTAAAAATTTCTCAATGTCTATTTTTATCTATTATTTTAATTAAAAAATATTATAAGTATATGAGTTATTTAAAGATATATATTTAAATTTCTAAAAATAAAAAAAAAATAGAGTAGGGATGGATCCCCACAGGTTTCCTGAACCAAACGGAAATAAAAATTGGATTTCATAATTTTAAATCCGCTCTTTTTAAATATAAATCCAATTAACCGGCCCTAACGTTTACGGGGAGGGACGAGGAGAGTAAAACTCGCCCTCAACTTGACAACTTGCCCCGTTTCCAAGCCTGCTAGGTATATATGTACAGGGCTAACTCCTTGGCCAAATTACTATCCATTTACTTTTCGAAAATGTTTTTTCCACACCCACTGTACACTTTGGGTGATTTTGGTTTTTTTTTTGCATGAACAGTGCTTTTTTTTGCATAAACAGTGATTTTTTTTTTGCATAAACAGTAATTTTTTTTCATGAATAGTGACTTTTTTTTTAATATCTACAATTAACCAAACTGATAACATAGTTAACCAGAAAATTGTATAGCATTAACCATAAATTCATTCTCAGTGATTATTTGTGTA
Organism: Sesbania bispinosa; assembly: GCA_026901365.1. Taxonomy (NCBI): domain Eukaryota; kingdom Viridiplantae; phylum Streptophyta; class Magnoliopsida; order Fabales; family Fabaceae; genus Sesbania; species Sesbania bispinosa. Next base: position 129,168 of record QLOH01000969.1, on the reverse strand, counting down.
GTAACCATTATGATCAAATAACTGTTCAAGATGAACTTTGTTTTCAAGTGAACATATGGTTAAAACCATATAAGTTGGTGATTAACTGTGTTATTAATCTGGTTAATAATTTTTTTCAAGTGAACGTGTGGTTAATACCATATAAGTTGGTGGTTAACTGTGTTATTAATCTGGTTAATGGTTAATATCATATAAGTTGGTGGTTAACTGTGTTATTAATCTGATGAATAATTTATTTTTAAGCAAACATGTGGTTAAATAAGTTGCTCAAGTGGTTAATATTGATATAAGTTCAGAAATGACAAACCTATAACTTTATTTTCAAGTGAAGAGGTGGTTAATACCATATAAGTTGGCGGTTAACTGTGTTATTAATCTGGTGAATAATTTGTTTTTAAGTGAACATGTGGTTAATACTTTATAAGTTGGTGGTTAACTGTGTTATTAATCTGGTTAATGGTTAATATCATATAAGTTGGTGGTTAACTGTGTTATTAATCTGATGAATAATTTGTTTTTAAGTAAACATGTGGTTAATACCATATGAGTTGGTGGTTAACGGTGTTATTAAACTGGTTAATAATTATAACTGAGCCAAAAAGTGGTTAATTGTGAGTTATTATGTGGTTAAATTAGTTGCTCAAGTGGTGAATATTGATATAAGTTCAGATAACTGTTCAAAATGACAAACCTTTAACTCTGTTTTCAAGTGAACTGGTTAACACCATATAAGTTGGTGGTTAACTATGTTATTAATCTGGTTAACCGACAATAATTTTTTTAAAAAAAAGTAGGTACTATTCACATTTAAAAAAAGTATTGTTCAAGCATGTGGTTAATACCATTTAAGTTGGTGGTTAACTAGGTTATTAATCTGGTTAATCAGAAATAAATTTTTTTTAAGAAAAAAAAATCAAACTTTTTTGAAAAAAAAAAGTTGTCAAAATTTTTTTTTATTGTTCACATATAAAAAAAAAGAAAAAAGAAAAAGAAAAAAATCAGACTTTTTTGAAAAAAAAAATTTTTACTGTTCATATATAAAAAAGAAAAGGTGAGGTGTGTGCCAAGTGTTTAGTGTGTGGGTGTCCAAAAATCAGGATTGTTTACTTTTCTCTATTTTCTAATCGGTCGCGATATTTCAACAACCAATCAGTAAACACTCCTCACACACTTCATTTAAGTTTGCTGTACGGGTGATTAAATAATTGAGTCAATAAATGATTAAATAATTGATGATGTGAAGAAAAAAATAAAGCAACAAAAATAACAAGGTGATCTGGAAAAAAATATAAATGAAAATGAGTATCCTCTGAACAAGGTATCATAGTGTCCGTCTTCATACTCACGTTTTGTAAAAAAGCGCGTCCCAATATTCGTTGGCATTTATATGCTCATACTCACACCTTGTTAACCACACTTTAGTTTATTAGATGAGAAATTAATAACTCAATAAAAAAATATTACCCTTGTTTCTATTTAATCGTCCACGTAGAAAAAAACAGATTAAAAAATGTAATCATTACTCTTGTTTTTCATGAAAATAAATTTTAAACATTCTATTTTATCTTTTATCTCTCTTGATATTTATTGGGTCTCATTAGTTTTCAATAGTGAGTCATTTATTAATATAAGGGTAAAATGTAATTATTATTACATTGTGTTTATAAATGGACGGTTAAATGTGATTAATTTTTTTCACTAAAATTGGATGGTTAAATAGGAACATATATAGTATTAATTTAAGAAAAATTATAACTCAATTAAAAATTACTCCAAAATCATCCAAACATAATTATTAAATACTAGTGACATAATAAATTTAATTAAATCGAAACACAGTATGTTTAGGTTATAAAACATAAGACATAATCTAGTGTTCAATATTTTTTATTGAATACTACTCTGGACTCGGATATAAGTAAAAAATAACTAATTTACACTAATTAAGAATATTAGTTTAGCTCATTAAATTTTCTCAAACTTACATAAAAAGTAAACAACATTACTAAATTATCGTTCTTAATATTTATTATAAAGTGTATCATTGGAAAGGAAATTTAAATTAAATAAGAGTATGTGGGGATGCTAGCATTTAATTGTGGGGACCATTGAACAATTATTTAAAGTAACTTTGATATTAACCAATTAAGCATCTCCTTTAACCACACACTAACTCACACTTAACCACATTGGTTTTACTTGTAATTAACCAGATTGATAGCATACATAACCACCAACGTACATATAATTAACCATAAATTCATCCTCCCTCACTTATGTAATAATCCTTATGATCAATTGAAATAAAAGTTAACTGTTTGTCATTTTGAACAATTATTTAAAGTAACTTTGATATTAACCAATTGAGTAACTCATTTAACAACACACTAACTCACACTTAACCACAATTGGTGTTACTTGTAATTAACCAGATTAATAGAATACATAACCACCAATGTACACATAATTAACCATAAATTCATACTCCCTCACTTATGCAATAATCCTTATGATCAATTGAAATAAAAGTTAAATGTTTGTTATTTTGAACAATTATTTAATGTAACTTTGATATTAACCTTTTGATCAACTCATTTAATACATATTAACTCACACTTAACCACCTATTGTGATACTTGCAATTACCCAATTACATAGAATAAATAACCATCAATGTACACATAATTAACCATAAATTATTTTTCATCACTTATGTAATAATCCTCATGTTCAATTGAAACAAAAGTTAAATGTTTGTCAATTTGAACAATTATTTGAGTTGAGCAACCCATTTAAAAACATACTAACTCACTTAACCACCTTTTATCTTACTTGTAATTATTCAATTTGATGACATAAATAACCACCAAAGTACACAAAATTAACCATAAATTCATACTCTCTCATTTATGTAATAATCCTTATATTCAAATAATTACGTTTTTTTTATTTTTATCCTTAATAAAAGAGATCATAAGTGAAAACATAAATGAATAAAATAGAGAGATAAATACTATCAATACTAAAAATTAAATTTATGTATGTTTTGATCAATACAACAAAAGGTCGGACGCTGATTGAGGGGAGGAAATTAAGCGGATAAATAATAAGAAATGGACATTGACTCAGTCAAGTTTTTTCTTTTCTGGATTAATGCTTATATATTCCAAAGACAGTTGGTTTCTTTGTGCATGCTGCAGAAATTTATCACTAATGAAAATTATTCATAAAAAATTAATATTATTCTTATTTTATTTGTTAAAAAATAAAATAAAATGAAATAAATAAATTTATATTATTTTCTTTCTTTATTTTCCTTTTCCAAAAAAGGAAGTTATAAAAATGATTTAAGAATTTTAAGGTGTAAATATCAATTATATATAGCATAACTAACTTGTGTGATGTTGCAAAAGAGTACCATCTTTAACACATCCTTTTCAATACAATCCTTTTTACGTCACACCACATTGTGAGTGAGCCCCCTAATTTAATTGAACTATGTGAATTTTAATCAAAAACAAAAAAAATTATTTTTAAATGAATGTGATAAAGAGTGTGTTAATAGCACAACTAGTTGCACTTCCATGTACACTGTTGCCTCAGATCTACTGAGCTACAATACATGGGAGAATCAGAATTTAATTGTTGTGCAAAAAATAAAGTGAAACAAGTTACTATCGTCTAATAAAAATTTTATAAAGTGAGATGTACGTGTAAACATTAATTCTAATGTTCGTAATTGGAATTGGAATATTTCAACTCAAATGCTAAAAGATTTTAACACAAATGTGACGGCAAATCAATTAAATGAACCGTAAGACGACTGACTGAGAGAGTTGGAAATTATTGTCATCATCAAGATCAAAACAAAACAATAACAGAAACGGCGATGCAGATAGATCAAATTAATCAAGAAACGCGGCAACATCCTTATTTGTTAAACGAATTAACAAGTTGCTTGATTGCCGGAGAAGAATAGAGTTCCATACTTGTCATGTTTCATAACCCAGCTAGGACAAAGGGAAGGGTGTCTTCACTTCTATTTATACCTGCAATGCATGCCCATTGCTTCTTCACATCAGCTAACCAATCACTCAAAGACATTAATTGCAACAGAGTAACCTCCTTAATTGTATTCTGTGAGCAATGGCTTTGACATTAGAAACAATATCTATTGCTACCATTTTGATATTTTTGTGGGCTTGCACAATATCTCATGCAACGTCCCGCACATTCTATGAATCTTCCTCCATTGCCAAACAACATGATGAGTGGATGGCCTCTTTTGGGCGTGTCTATGCTGACGATGCAGAGAAGGCCAGACGCCAACAAATATTCAAAGACAACTTGGACTTCATACAGAAACACAACAACCAAGCAAACAAGGGCTACAACTTAAGCCTCAATAGTTATGCTGATTTAACAAACAAGGAATTCCTTGCCTATTACACAGGAGCTCTCTACAAGCCTCCAACTCAATTTGGGTCTTCTAAGACTAACAACATTTTTGCACACCAAAATGTGAGTCTCAGTGACATTGAGTCAAGCTTGGATTGGAGGAAGAAAGGAGCGGTCAATGAAATAAAGAACCAACACCGATGTGGTATTTATTTAGTTAGTTAGTTGTATCAAATTAACTAAAAGCATGCAGAATTATATATAATTAATTTCCTTTTGGCTTGCTCTGTAGGGAGTTGCTGGGCCTTTTCAGCGGTGGCAGCTGTTGAAGGAATTACCAAAATCAAAAGTGGAAAGTTGATTTCATTGTCTGAGCAACAATTGGTGGACTGTGCCAGCGAAGATGGCTGCGGTGGATCACTTCCAGAAAAGGCGTTTGATTACATAGCACAAAGCCAAGGTCTTGCTAGTGAAGCAGAATATCCTTATAAGGGAACTGATGGGACTTGTAATGATGAGATGATCAATCCTGCAGCCAAGATTAGCGGTTACGAACAAGTACCCAGTCAGAGTGAGGAAGATCTTCTCAAGGCAGTGGCAAAGCAACCTGTGTCAGTGGCCATTGATGCTAGCGGAAGAGCATTTCAGTTTTACAATGGAGGACTTTTCAGTGGCGAGTGTGGAACTCAGCTTAACCATGCAGTTACTTTAATTGGGTATGGTGAGGAGACAAATGTCAAGTACTGGTTGGTAAGGAACTCATGGGGCAAAGATTGGGGTGAGGGTGGTTACATCAAGATGCAGAGGGACGTTGGTTCCCCTGAAGGTCTCTGTGGCATTACCCTGCAAGCTTCTTATCCGACTGTTTAAGTATATGTATTAAGAGTAAGAGGGTGGCTATATAGACCATATTGGCCTAAAACCTACCTACTATACATATTTATTAAGTATACCTTACCTATTTTTCATTCCCCATGATGTGACCCTCAATCAAAAACCAGATATAACTATCCATTATCATGTTGCCTAATGCTTATGTAATACTTCATTCAGTGTAGCATCTATCATATCATCATTTTATATAAGTTCATATGTCACTCCATTTAAACTATATGAAGAAATCTACTAGCTTGTATGACAAAATTTTATTCGGTTGCAGTGTTCATATGTTATTGACTTATTCCAAATATACCACGCATGAAATCTACCATGGGATTATGCCATACATGAACAGTAATTAACGTATTGATATAATGTATCTCATTGTGGTTGGGATATGATGCACCCTGGTTTGTGTCCGGACTTGTTCAAATGAACAAGAGAACTGAATTGTACTGGTGAGCTGAATTGCACCCAACCATTAAAAACGGAATTGTTACCCGATTTAAATGAGTCGAACTGTTTTTTTTCTAAACCAGTTCAATAACCAAACTAGAGCCTAGTGTGGTACAGTAAAACGAACTATCCCACTAGTTTAGTTTTTAGTCGTTCTCCTTTCCAACACAGTGTTACCTAAATCTCATTCTCTTCCTTTCATACAATCTTCTATGACTACCCAACCCTAATTCCCAAGTCACATTCTCAAATAGTCTCTTTTGTTTGGAAGGACTTTCTTGGAGTCACACTTAGGTATTAGATAGGCTCGAAAACAGTTTTATGCAGTTATGAAAGATAATCCTATCTTTTGAGTAATTAAATGAAGCTTTTAAAAATAAAAGGAATAGGAAGAGAAGAAATATGCTTACAGTATTTTTATACTGGTTCACCCTTTAAACCTTAGGGCTATATCCAGTCCCTACCCTCAGTAAGATTTTCACTATGTCAACCTTGATACAAACAGCCCCAATAGGCCTTTTGGTGCAACACACCACCTAGTATTCTTCTGCAGCCTCTGCAGGCTTCTACACTCAGTATTCTTCTGTAGACTGTGCAGGCTCTTACACAATATTCAACAACTAATCTGCAACAAGAGGGCACACCTAACTTCTGCAGACTCTACACAACTCTCTCAAGAAGAACTAACAATTCTTTGTTAGTCTTGAGAGTTACAATCAATGATATGAATAGAAAATTACAATAAAAGGCTCAATATTACAATCAATAAGGCACGACAGAAATTTAATGAGTCTACACACTCTCTTTCACACTTTCCTAACTGTATAAGAACAAAACTAATAGATTTGCAGAAAGTGGAATTTATCCATAAGGTAGAAATGGTAATTCTTATGTGCAGAGAGCTTCTTCCGGTGCTGTGTGTCTTGGAATGAAGAGGGGGCTCCTTTTCATAGGCAAGGATGGCTCAACTAGCCGGATGAAGGGGTCAAGCTCCCAGCTGGACAAAAGGAGCTGTCACTTTCATATGGCATCTTTTCTCTTTCATCATGTTTGACTGGTCATATCTTCTGGAGAGCGTATCTTCTGGAGCCAGTATTTTCATTCAGTTTGAGCTTCCTTCTTCTGGAGCAGTTAGTGAGACATGCAGAAGAAATATTGTGCATTTTTACATTTTTAGAAAATAGCAATTTTATCTCCAGTAAATTGAATTTGTAGCGTGTTTCATCAACTTTCTTCTAGAGCTTGTTGTCAGTGTTCCTTTCTTCTGAAGCAATTTGATGTATTGATAATAGTTTCATATAAATCTTCTCCACAGCTTTCTTGCTTTCTATGATCTTCTGAACAAGTGTAATATCCTTTTGGTGAAGTTTACAATTGTGCAGAGTAGTGATTCTTGAAATTGTTTCTCCTGAGTATGTGTATTTGGTACTGGTGTCTATCTTTTGATGGTTGCTTCTTCTCAACAAATTCTTCTATGGTGCAACATTTATCTTTTTTTGTTCTTTCTAAGATAAACTCAATTACAACCATTAGTATGCATTTATTCAGAATTATATTAAGTGTATTTTGAGAGTTTGTCATTATGAAAACATCTCAAGAGGATTCTTGGACCTTACATTCCTTGCTCTACGTGGAACTCTGTCCTCCACCCAACTTCTTTCCCTTTTATCTGTTGAAATGCACCATTTCACTTAAAAGAAGAGAGAAAGATTGATTGTTTAAAATAAAAAATGGGGCCTAGCTTCTCAATTACGAGAAGCATAAGCCCCAACCCTTTTCTTTTTCTTTCTTCAGTCATGCGACTACTCCCTCCTATTTCTTCTTCTTCTTCTTCTTCTTCTTCTTCTTCTTCTTCTTCTACCACCCATTTCCTTCACATGGTGCTTCATTTTCCCCTCGGTTCTATCATGAGTGATCCCTACTGTATTTACATTTCATATGATTTATGTTTTACTCAATTTATTTCATTTAGATTTACTTATTAAACTTATAAATGAAAAATTTGTATTACTTCTGATATGATAAATTTATCTCTTGGATATTTCATTATGATTTTATATAAGTTCATATGTCACTCCATTTAAACTATATGAAGAAATCTACTAGCTTGTATGACAAAATTTTATTCGGTTGCAGTGTTCATATGTTACTCCAAATAAACCATGCATCAAATCTACCATGGATTATGCCATACATGAACAGTAATTAACGTATTGATATAATGTATCTCATTGTGGTTGGGATATGATGCACCCTGGTTTGTGTCCGGACTTGTTCAAATGAACAAGAGAACTGAATTGTACTGGTGAACTGAATTGCACCCAACCATTAAAAACGGAATTGTTACCTGATTTAAATGAGTCGAACTGTTTTTTTTTCTAAACCAGTTCAATAACCAAACTAGAGCCTAGTGTGGTACAGTAAAACGAACTATCCCACTCGTTTAGTTTTTAGTCGTTCTCCTTTCCAACACAGTGTTACCTAAATCTCATCCTCTTCCTTTCATACAATCTTCTATGACCACCCAATTCCCAAATCACATTCTCAAATAGTCTATTCTGTTTGGAAGGACATTCTTGGAGTCACACATGCTTAGGTTTGAAAACAGTTTTATGCAGTTATGAAATATAACCTATCTTTTGAATGATTAAATGAATCTTTTAAAAATAAAAGGAATAGGAAAAGAAGAAGTATGCTCACAATATTTTTATACTGGTTCACCCTTTAAACCTTAGGGCTATATCCAGTCCCTACCCTCAATAAGATTTTCACTATGTCAACCTTGATATAAACAGCCCCAATAGGCCTTTTGGTGCAACACACCACCTAGTATTCTTATGCAGCCTCTGCAGGCTTCTACACTCAGTATTCTTCTGTAGACTGTGCAGGCTCTTACACAATATTCAACAACTAATCTGCAACAAGAGGGCACACCTAACTTCTGCAGACTCTACACAACTCTCTCAAGAAGAACTGACAATTCTTTGTTAGTCTTGAGAGTTACAATCAATGATATGAATAGAAAATTACAATAAAAGGCTCAATATTACAATCAATAAGGCACGACGGAAATTTAATGAGCCTACACACTCTCTTTCACACTTTCCTAGTTGTATAAGAACAAAACTAATAGATTTGCAGAAAGTGGAATTTATCCATAAGGTAGAAATGGTAATTCTTATATGCACAGAGCTTCTTCTGGTGCTGTGTGTCTTGGAATGAAGAGGGGGCTCCTTTTCATAGGCAAGGATGGCTCAACTAGCCGGATGAATGTCTTGAGAAGGGGTCAAGCTCCCAGCTGAACAAAAGGAGCTGTCACTTTCATATGGCATCTTTTCTCTTTCATCATGTTTGACTGGTCATATCTTCTGGAGAGCGTATCTTCTGGAGCCAGTATTTTCATTCAGTTTGAGCTTCCTTCTTCTGGAGCAGTTAGTGAGACATGCAGAAATATTGTGCATTTATCTCCAGTAAATTGAATTTGTAGCGTGTTTCATCAACTTTCTTCTAGAGCTTGTTGTCAGTGTTCCTTTCTTCTGAAGCAATTTGATGTATTGATAATAGTTTCATATAAATCTTCTCCACAGCTTTCTTGCTTTCTATGATCTTTTGAACAAGTGTAATATCCTTTTGGTGAAGTTTACAATTGTGCAGAGTAGTGATTCTTGAAATTGTTTCTCCTGAGTATGTGTATTTGGTACCGGTGTCTATCTTTTGATGGTTGCTTCTTCTCAACAAATTCTTCTATGGTGCAACATTTATCTTTTTTTGTTCTTTCTAAGATAAACTCAATTACAACCATTAGTATGCATTTATTCAGAATTATATTAAGTGTATTTTGAGAGTTTGTCATTATGAAAACATCTCAAGAGGATTCTTGGACCTTACATTCCCTGCTCTACGTGGAACTCTGTCCTCCACCCAACTTCTTTCCTTTTATCTACTGAAATGCACCATTTCACTTAAAAAAAGAGAGAAAGATTGATTGTTTAAAATAAAAAATGGGGCCCAACTTCTCAATTACGAGAAGCATAAGCCCCAACCCTTTTCTTTTTCTTTCTTCAGTCGTGCGACTACTCCCTCATGTTTATTATTCTTCTTCATTTTCCCCTCGGTTCTATCATGAGTGATCCCTACTGTATTTACATTTCATATGATTTATGTTTTACTCAATTTATTTCATGTAGATTTACTTATTAAACTTATAAATGAAAAATCTGTATTACTTCTGATATGATAAATTTATCTCTCGGATATTAGAAACAAGTTATCCCAGATTGTGGGATTTATCGAAATCACTTGTTTATTAAGTTTTATGTTGAGAAATAAATTTTATATTGTGAATTGTTTCTATCGAACAATTTGTGTGTTGGTATGTTTCCCTTCTAGTTCATGGTGGTTGTTAGGCCCTCGCCGAGTCTTTGAGACTTACCCCTTTCTATTGTTTTTCATCCAGATTCCGAGGCAACTAAGTAGCAGGCTGCTGGCATATTCATTGTCCCAACTCTGTTGTTATTTCATTTTGGTAGGCCTCCTTTGTGTTGGTGACCATTTGATGTTATTTTGGATTATATCTACATTCTGCAGTTATAAGAGATTAGTCATGGGTTTATGTGGAGATGTATCTTTTGTGTTGATTGGATAAATATATTGTTGTTGGAAACTCTGGTTGGTAATATTTGTTGATATAAGATTTTTTGTAAATTTTGGGATGTCCAAATATAGGGGAAACTCTGTCAAAATTTCTATAAAAGTCCTGGAAGTATGTTTATTTTGGAAAATCATTTGCCAAGTAATGTACTATTGTTTTAGGCTTGCCAGGCTAAGGATATTAGCCTGTGCGCTGGACACGACCTTGGATTTGGATCGTGACATCTGCATTGTTTTCTTCACCCTTAATATAACACGCAACCCTTTTTCTAATTTCGTCCATCGATGATGCTGGTCTTTGGGCAAGAGATTCATTGAAGGGTCTCAACTGAAGTCCTTCCTCAAATGTTAAAAGCAACAACTTAGGATTGGGGTTCACGACCAACAATGAAGCATCGTTGAACCGTCCCAGAATCTCCCTCAAAGGTTCTCCTGGTCGCTGTTTAACATTAAACAATTTTCCCGAAGTCATCATCCTCGACTTCTTAGTCGAGAGTTGGGTCAAATTTTTTTTATGAAGTCATGTGTACTGACAATAGATAATGGGAAAGATTGGAAAACCACATCATCGTTGCGCCCGTCAACGTCCCAGAAAATAACTTGCACTGCAAGACATCCTCCAAACCTCTCTTCAGCATTTGTGTTTTGAACGTAGTTACATGAACCTGGGGATCTATAGTACCATCATACAAGCGTAGAGGGTGTTCTCAGAAGTCTCTAGGAAACAAACTTTCCCCAATTTCAACAGAAAACAGGTGAAATTATCCCGTTTCTCCCTCCAAGTCTTCCTCCTCATTTCGACCTCTTGACAAGCTATTCACCTTTTCTTGCAAGTTCTGGTTTTGCTGCTGAATCATGTCCATGCACTCTAGAATCTGTTGTAACTCTGAGTTATCTGTCCCCAAGCCCTCCGACTTCGGCCCCATTCTCCTCCTGATGGTTAGATCTTGCCGCCGTTCTACCCTAAACCATGATTTTGTAATGGTGGTCAACGGGAAAAGTTTTACCGCCACCCCACGGTGGGCGCCAAATGTTCTGAACAAGGGTTGATGGTGGTCGACCTGGAGCTCGAAGTGTGAAGCTCGTGGTCTCAACTTTGCCGATTTTGTGAACTGACCCTTTTTCCTCTCCCTTGCCTCTTAATCCCCTCTAGAGGGAATAACCGTTTAACCCACGTTCTTCATTTAGGAGGCCACGTTAGTCCTTTTCCTACTCACCCTTTCGATACCTTGTGGTCGAGTCTTTCTAGACCTATTTGGTCGGCCCAAGTGTCGGGGAGTATATAGCCCCACAAGCCTGAGCTTAGTCTTCAAACTAGGTGAAAGGCTTTGAATATGAACGTCCATGAACCACAATCTTATTCCGGACCTATTCGGTCGAGCCAATTGCTAGGGAGTACAATACTCCATCGTGGTCCCGAGTTGCCATTGCCATTGAAGCCACATAGATACCATTCTTGTATGAACCAAGTCTAACATTCCACTGTCATACTCCGCCATTGTCCCGAGTCACCATTATCGTGGTGGGGTTAGCTTTCCTCACAGACATTTTTTCTGTAAAAGTAGAGTTCAACTTACACTAATATATAAGTTATATTAATTCTTATTTTATTGATAATTTTAAATTTAATGTGATTTTTCTTATTCAACTTTAAATTATTATTATTTATTATCTTAATTATTTATATTAAATTCAATCTTATATAATTTTTGTATTAATAAAAATAATTAAATATTTTTATTTTCATATATTTGAAAAGCATATATCCTATTAATTTTAATATATTTCAATAACATATTAAATAATTTTAAATTAACTTAAAATCTTATAAGTATTATCTACATAATTTTAACTTTTAATTCAAGAATGAGTTTTAAAATATAATAATCTATAAAAAATCTTTATCTTTATATATATAAATAGAGATGAGTCTGAAATTTATTTTCCCGCAAAAAAAGAGGGCAATTTTGGCAAAAAAAAAAGCAAAATTTGTTTTCAAATTTCAAATCAGAAATCTTGAAGTTTTAATTATATTTAAATATGCATCATATTTAAATATGCATCAGATTTAGAGAGACAGTATTTTGATTTTATTTGAATATAGATAGATATGTTTTATAAATCTGATTTGATTCTAAACCTTATTTGATTTGAATATAGTTGTATTTTCTAAATTTGATTCTAATTTTGTATTAAAATAAATTAAAATCATGCATAAAAGCAATAATTTGATTTGAGTATAGATAAATTGATTTCACTTTATGTGTATAGACCTGTTCTGATTCTAAATCTGATTTAATGTGAATATAAATACATAGGTTTTCTAAATTTGGTTTGATTTGAATATAGATGAGTATTCTAAGTTTGATTCTAAATGTGATTTGATTCTAAATTTGTATTATAATAAATTATAATCAATGATTTGATCTGAATTTTCTGATAGTGGTCTCTGTCGGAACCGGGGGTCACGATGGGACGGCGAAGAAAATCGTTTTCAATGGAGTCGCCACCAATATTTATTTTTGAAGGAAAATATCAGAAAAACCCTTTAAAAAGAATGGTCTTTGAAACCAGATTTGGATTCGGGAGTCGATTATGTGTAGGGAAGGTATTAGCACCCTACGACATCCGTCCTAAGACGGTTACCTCTAATTAATTGTGCAAATTTGTTAAACTTTTGAAAAAAATTATTTTTCCCCTTTTAAGAAAACTTTTTGTTTTTATTTACAATTTTTATTCATAATTTTATTTACATTTTTTTATTTTAGATTATTGGAAAAAAATTGGAAAAAAAAAGATTTATTTGGGCTTGACGGGGCCGGTTCCCGCTCCTACGTATCCCCAGCTGCAATGGGGAAATCAAAGCCACGTAGTTCTGAAGTTTGATTGAGTTGGGTTTGATTTTTTTGTTTTTGGAAAGATTTTTATTTGCAAGAAAAGATTGAAAGATGTTTCTTCTTTTTTTTCACTTGTTTTTTTGTTATTTTTGGAATAAGTAATTTTGAAAAAAAAAGATTTTATTTGCACGGGGTTCACATCAAAAGTTGGTTTGCTTAATAAACCCTTACGATCTTAATAATATTAAAGTCAGCATCCACTGCTCAATTAATATTATTAGTCGTTGCCAAAAAAATATTTTTTATAATTTTGAAAAGAACTTTAAAAAAATGGAAAGGAAATCTTTTTTGTTTTAATTTTGAAAAGAAATTTTTATTTTTGGAAAGGAACTTTTTTTATATATATTTGAAAAGAAATTTTTAATTTTTAGATTTGTGAAAAGAAATTTTTAAATTTGACGAGGAATATTTTATCTTAAACCATTTTTTGCACGGGGTTCAAGTCAAACACTTGGTTTGCTCAATAAACCCTTATGATCTAAATAAAGTTAAAGTCAACATCCACTGCTCAATTAACCCATTTAGTCATTGCATACTCCTAAAATTATTAAAGCGTTTGAATTATTATTCATTCACAAGGAGATATAAAATTAGCAAATACGTACAAATAACTATGAAATTCAATCACCATTCAAAAATTTAAAGCACATACTCAAAACAAAGAAATCAATTAAAAGCAAAACTCTATTTATGTAAAATTTATTAGATTTATTTTTATTGTTTTTATTATTTTTATTTATTGTTTTTTATTTTTTTTAAAAAAGGAAAGGGATCAGAGTCATATAGACTCTTCACGCCCCTTTTGCCTCACACACACGGGTTTATTTCCCAAATAGAATTAGGGTTTTAAAATAAGGAAATAAGAGAGGAAGGGAAAGAAAGAAAGAGAGAAGAGTGGATTGCGGCGGAGAGGGAGAGAGGAAGAAGAATAAAGGGCGGAAGAGGAAGAGGGGGAAGAAGAGAGGGAGAGAGAAGCTGCTGTCGGCTGGGCGTTCTCACAGTAGCGACGCCATGACCTCGCGGAGATGAAGCGGCTGCCTAAGACGGCGACAAAGATCTCACAGCGGCGGTGCACAGGGGCTTCGCACGGTGGTCTTCGAGGTGGAGAGGCTGGGCGGCTGCGAGGATGACGGTGGTTGGGGGCTGCAACGGAGATGACGACGGGGTTCATTCGGCGGCGTGGCCGCGCGACAACGGAAGAGTGAAGGACAGCGGCGGTGATGGTAGTTTGGTGGTGCGCGCGGCGGTCCTCACGGCGGAGAAGGGAGACGTCGGTGGCTGATCGGAGCTTTACGGCGGTGGACGGCGAGGGATACGGCAGTACATGGTGTTTTCTTATTTCTGTAAAATTTCACCCATCCCCTCTGCTTTGATGATCATGTGTACTGCAGCTGCTTTGAAATTTTTCTCAACCTCACTTTGCTCTGTAACTTACTATTAGGGATAGAATTGAATGGTTGAATTTCTATTTTTTTTTCTTTTTCTTGGCTGAAAGTTACACTGTAAATTGGGCTGTAACTTGGACTCTAATTCATCCTATGCCTTTATCAATTACTCACAACTAATTAGTTCATTCATGTACTTAAAAAAATCAAGCACTCATCATGATTCACACAAGCAAAATTATGGAGATACAGTAACAAAATAGGCGAGGAAGAATAAATTAAAACCTGAAGTTAGACCAATTGTCCTCCTCTGTTTTCAATTTGCTTTTCCTGAGTCTGTGTACCTCGGAGTATTCTGTGTTCAACCTTGTGTGTATCTTTGAGTTAACCGGATGAATCAATCTCCCCTTTTTTCTTCTTCTGTTTCTTTTATGAGTTTGTTTGCTGGATGAATGAGCTTTCCTTCAAACTTTTCTGCCAATTTCCACTCCCTGTTTGCAGCCGTGGATGTGTTCTTTCTCTGAGTCAGTAACCGTCCGTTTCTTTTTGTAACTGTGAATCCTCTTTTTCCCCCCGACCCCTTCTTCAGTGTAGTTTGGTTCCTTTTATACGTAGTTGAGAGGTAACTACCTCATCCACAATATCAGAAAACCACTCCCCATTTCTCCTCCTATTTCTCCTTATTTTGCTCCACTTTATCAGCACTTTATCCCTATCCCACTTTCTCCCGTGGACTTAGTAACTACCTAGTCAAAGTTATATTTTTTTTTATTACTATTTTTCTGATTTAAATTTGAAATTTAAAATCATTTTTGGACTTTTTATTTTTTTAATTTTTATTTTTCTTATTTTCGGATTTTTTATTATTTTTTTTATTTTCTGAATTGAGATTTTTTTATTTATTTGATTTTTTTAGATTTTTCCTTTTTTAAATATCAAATTTTATTTTTTTGAATTCCTAGACTATTTATTTTTGAGTTTTAAAAACTATTTTCAGATTTTAAAAAATTTGTTTTGAGCTTTTATTTATAAATCAAATTTAACTGAAATTGAAATTAAAACAAAGCTAATTTTAGTCCGGATAAAATTGGGTATTCACAGTCCTTACCATGTATATATATATGCAATGTTGAGTTCACTTTGTCAGATTTTCCATAGGCTATTTGGAATATATCTAAACATACAAGTATGTTTTTTGATTATGCAACATTCGTTTGAGAAAATTCTCTTCTTCTTCTTTGTTATTAGAACTCTTTTCTTCTATTAAATTCATCTAATGTCATGCTTTCTTTACTTTTTTTTGTTAGGTTTTATAACCTGATTTTTGTATTAAATTCTCTGACCTTTTATCTGTTTAAGGATGACCTTTTATCTGTTTAAGGATGAATTGATGAATTTGATTCTTTTTGTATGATAAATTTTGTTTTTTCTTTCCAAAAAATCTGTTTCGTTTTGATAAATTCACTTGATAACATAATCCTATTTCAAAAAAATATGTGAAAAAACTATTTGTCCTTCTTCTCTATTATTAGTCCTATTTTCTGTTTTCATAGTTATCTTTTTAAATGTTTTCTTAACTTATTGTTGAAATGAAAAATTCACATCATTTTATGTTGAGTTATCAATTATGAAATGTTTTTTTAGGATGAATTGTTGCTAATGACTTTTTGATTACTGATAGCATGATGCTAATATTTTAGATTTTTTTAAGCATTAAATATTGATTCACTCATGATAAATTCCCTTTATAACATGCTTGAAGTTAACATGTGATTGTCATATATTTCCATGTCACAACTACCTAATAGGATGGCGAATAGATTTTCCTTGATCAATGAAATTAAAGCTGGGAGAGTTGACTGGAAAATTAAAGTAAGAGTGATCAGTTTGTGGACACCATATGATTTTAAGAATCCTGGAGTCATTTCAAGTATGGAAATGATTCTTGCAGATGAAAAGGTTAAATTTTATTCTGAAATAATCATTTCTTAACACTTTTTTAAAGAGGTTTAGTAATTGTAATATATCAACAGCCAAAATTATAGACTCTTATTTAGAGACAATTTATGATTTTTCTTTCAATTCAGGGTCACAGAATTCATGCTACTGTAAAACGTGCATGTTTGGACCCACACCTAAACATGATTCAAGAAGGATTTACCTATGAGATGCGCAATTTGGCAGTTGGTCAGCCTGAGCTCAATTTGAAGACAATTAAACACAAATTCAAGCTCAATTTTATTCAATCAACAAGAGTTATCCCTACAAATGATCACCATATTCCTGTTAACAATTTCCAATTCCTTTCATTTGATCAAATTATTCAAGGTCAAGATGATGGTTGCTTATTTGGTAAGTATCTTCATATTTTTGGCATAAAATGGAAATTTTTTTATGTGCCAATTACTGATTTTTTACCGTTTTAATAGGTGTTATTGGTCATGTTGTTGAGAAAAATGACATTAAGGAAAAGGACAAAGAAGGGAAAAAAAGTAAACTGATTGATGTTGTCCTTGAGGATTTGGAGTAAGTACATTATAATAGAGGTTTATAATCTTATTCTTGCATGGGGTGTTTAAAATTAAATGTACCACTTTTCTTTCCCTCATTGTTCTTAATTAAATCACCCACTAACTTTAGCACATTTGTAATTTCAGCAAGAATCGTCTCATCTGCACTCTGTGGGGTAATTTTGCGGATCAAATGTTCAACTATCTGAATACAACAACAGATAACAATGATAGTATTGTTGTCATTTTGCAGCTTGGAAAAAGGAAGATATTTAATGGTAAATTTTTCTAAAATAGTTTATTATTGTATTCAATGTTTTATTTACTTAATGAGTTATTTGTATCTGATGCGTACATTTGTTTATCTTAGGACAAGTTGAGATTTCAAATGCTTACAATGGTACTAAATTGCCAATCAACCCGGATGTAGCTGAAGTAACTAATTACAAGGAAAAGTAAGTGCATACTGTTTAACTAAACTCAGTTTCCTTTTGTTATTGATTGATATTCATTTTTTTATCTTGCTTTTCATTATTATGCTCCAATATAGACTTCAAAGTGGGGACTTATCTTTGACTCAAGTAGTAAGCCAAATGTCTTCACAGCAGTCTCTTTCATTTTCTGATGATTTGCTTGCGTTAAGATGTTTATTTTATAAGTAGTTTTGTACAATTATTTAGATTACTATTTTAGTCCATCATTAGGAACTAATTTTGTTCTCTCTTCATTTTTAATAGACAGCCAATGGATCATTGTTGGCAACCATTATAGAAATAGATCTTGACAAAGATTGGTGGTTTCAATCATGTTCTAAATGTTACAAACATGTTGTCGAGATGGGGACAAAGCATTATTGTGAAAAATGCAAGATAACTGTTGCTGTCCCAAGGTAAAACTAGGATTTTAGTTTATGTTCTTATTCAAAGATGAAACTGATTTTAGTTGTTGTCCCATATAATATGCATTTTTAAATTGCTAATTCGATCAGGTTTAAAGTGAATGCAACTGTGATTGATGAAACTGGGTCAACATGTTTGATCATGTTTGATGGTGTCCTTTCTAAGTTTTTGGGCAAAACTGCTTCTGAGTTACTTGGGGCAAATGATAAGGTGGAATTTACTTACCATAATTCATTAAAACAATCATGTATGGTTTTGAAAATTAGTTTTCAGTTCAAAATTAATCTTTTGTTTTTCAAATTATAGGCAAAAGACAAAGGATATTGTCCCCCTGAGATTGATGCATTGGTGCATAAAGAGTTTTTGTTCACAATGGAAGTCTCTGATGCAAACATTGTTTACAATTTCAAAACATACAAAGTCAGGTTCATGACAGATGACAAAGAACTGATTGATCAGTTTAAGATTATGCACTCAATTAAGGTTTTTGTGAAACATCTATTCTTTTAAAAAATATAATAATGGTTTATTAGGATTTTATTCACTAAATAACATTGATCATATTTCTTTTCTACTGTTTGCTTAGGATTTGTATGAAGATAATGAGTACAATGAACAACAACCAAATTTGACAATACAAGTAGATGATAACATGAAGGTGAATATGAATAGATAATATAATTCTTTTTAGTACCTACTTTTGAATCATTATTTTTGCATCGATTCATTTTAATTTTGGTTTTTATTTGTATATAGGATAAATCTGAGCAAGAATTGTCAGCCTCTAAAATTGAGTTGTCTCGACACATTGAAGTAAGTCATTTTATATAAGTGTTAGATATAGATGTTATTACCAATTTGAATATTGTTTTCTTTTTTGTGGGAACTATTCAACTTAGATGTATGATTATGTTATGAATTTGCATTAAGTTTTTATTGTTTTTAATTTTAATATTTGATATTAGAATGTGTGATTGTTAAAATTTGGTTGATTCATTATCACTTATTGTAGCTTCCATTAATTTGAAAGGGATGTTAATACTTTTATTGAGGACGTTAATACTTTTATTGGGGAAGTAACGGATTTCTTTTAGTTTGAATAATAATTATGATCATTAAAATAGTTGAGATTATTTCTTGGTCATGTTGATATAGGAAATTTTATCAGACGATGGTGGCGAGACTCCATCGAGCAAACCAAGTGGGAGGAGATCTATTGATAATGCTGAAATTTCACTAGCCGTCGATGATGGAGGCACACAGAATTCCAGTACAAAATTCCCCAAAAAAGTGAAGATCAAGATAGAGCCCAAGGACTAAAATGGAGCTCCTGTTTTTTTTAAATAATACTGCGCAGAATTACACTCTGAATTTGGGCAGGATTGGTGAATTTTACTTGGCCATTCGTTTTTTGAACCATTTTAAACCAGTATTTATAAACTTGAATTCTGTGTTTAGTTATGTTTATCGTTATCGTTATTATAATAATTATATTATTTTGTCATGAATGGAAACGGCTGAGTTTCCATATTCAATTAATACCGTACCTGGGCAGTGATCAGTAATGGGATTTGAGTCATTGGAATGCAGAAACATCCTTGAGAAGATGGAAAATTGCATTAATAAACAATAAATGAGGTTCATTCACCTAATAATTAAAACTTTATGTTTTCCTTTTAGATTCCAAAAAAAATCATTTAATAATTCAATTAATTTTTAACAATTAATGAAATCATTGAGCTATTAGTTGGGTTGCATCCTGATTCATCTTTTTTGGCCTCATTGAATTACTACAACATTTAGTTATTTAATTAATATGGCCTTACATCAAACAAATACATAGGTTTTCTAAATTTGGTTTAATTTGAATGTAGATGAGTATTATAAGTTTGATTCTAAATTTGTATTATAATAAATTATAATCAATGATTTTATCTGAGTTTTCTGATAGTGGATCATCATTTCAGATTTTAATTTATGTACCTGCTTAATGCTTTGATTATAATCAATAGGTTAGAGAGACATGATTTAGATTTAGAGAGACAATATGTTGATTTTATTTGAATATAGATCGATATGTTTTATAAATCTGATTTGATTCTAAAGCTTATTCGATTTGAATTTAGTTGTATTTTCTAAATTTGATTCTAATTTTGTATTAAAATAAATTAAAATCATGGATAAAAGCAATAATTTGATTTGAGTATAGATAAATTGATTTCACTTAATGTGTATAGACCTGTTCTGATTCTAAATCTGATTTAATGTGAATATAAATACATAGGTTTTATAAATTTGGTTTGATTTGAATATAGATGAGTATTCTAAGTTTGATTCTAAATATGATTTGATTCTAAATTTGTATTATAATAAATTATAATCAATGATTTGATCTGAATTTTCTGATATGGGATCATTATTTCAAATTTTAATTTATGTACCTGCTTAATGCTTTGATTATAATCAATAGGTTAGAGAGACATGATTTAGATTTAGAGAGACAGTATGTTGATTTTATTTGAATATAGATCGATATGTTTTATAAATCTGATTTGATTCTAAAGCTTATTTGATTTGAATATAGTTGTATTTTCTAAATTTGATTCTAATTTTGTATTAAAATAAATTAAAATAATGGATAAAAGCAATAATTTGATTTGAGTATAGATAAATTGATTTCACTTAATGTGTATAGACCTGTTCTGATTCTAAATCTGATTTAATGTGAATATAAATACATAGGTTTTATAAATTTGGTATGATTTGAATATAGATGAGTATTCTAAGTTTGATTCTAAATATGATTTGATTCTAAATTTGTATTATAATAAATTATAATCAATGATTTGATCTGAAAATTTATAGGTTTGCTTTTAATTTGTTTGTATAAATCCGTTCTCATTCTAAATTTGATTTCATTTGAATATAGATAGGTAGTTTTTCTACATCTGATTTGATTTTAAAGCTGATTTGATTTGAATTTAGATAGGTGTTCAAATAAAGATTATAATTCGATTTGATTTAAATTTTGATTATAATAAATTAATATATGCAAAGTTGTGTTTTTGTCAATAGGTTAGAGAGACGTGATTTAGATTTAGAGAGACAGTATTTTGATTTTATTTGAATATAGATCGATATGTTTTATAAATCTGATTTGATTCTAAAGCTTATTTGATTTGAATATAGTTGTATTTTCTAAATTTGATTCTAATTTTGTATTAAAATAAATTAAAATCATGGATAAAAGCAATAATTTGATTTGAGTATAGATAAATTGATTTCACTTTATGTGTAGACCTGTTTTGATTCTAAATCTGATTTAATGTGAATATAAATACATAGATTTTCTAAATTTGGTTTGATTTGAATATAGATAAGTATTCTAAGTTT
Source organism: Sesbania bispinosa (assembly GCA_026901365.1). NCBI lineage: Eukaryota > Viridiplantae > Streptophyta > Magnoliopsida > Fabales > Fabaceae > Sesbania > Sesbania bispinosa. The sequence continues at coordinate 107,701 of QLOH01000969.1, read as the reverse complement.
GATTCTAAATATGATTTGATTCTAAATTTGTATTATAATAAATTATAATCAATGATTTGATCTGAATTTTCTGATAGTGGATCATTATTTCAGATTTTAATTTATGTACCTGCTTAATGCTTTGATTATAATCAATAGGTTAGAGAGACATGATTTAGATTTAGAGAGACAATATTTTGATTTTATTTGAATATAGATCGATATGTTTTATAAATCTGATTTGATTCTAAAGCTTATTTGATTTGAATATAGTTGTATTTTCTAAATTTGATTCTAATTTTGTATTAAACTAAATTAAAATCATGGATAAAAGCAATAATTTGATTTGAGTATAGATAAATTGATTTCACTTTATGTGTATAGAACTGTTCTGATTCTAAATCTGATTTAATGTGAATATAAATACATAGGTTTTCTAAATTTGGTTTGATTTGAATATAGATGAGTATTCTAAGTTTGATTCTAAATATGATTTGATTCTAAATTTGTATTATAATAAATTATAATCAATGATTTGATCTTAATTTTCTGATAGTGGATCATTATTTCAGATTTTAATTTATGTACCTGCTTAATGCTTTGATTATAATCAATAGGTTAGAGAGACATGATTTAGATTTAGAGAGACAATATTTTGATTTTATTTGAATATAGATCGATATGTTTTATAAATCTGATTTGATTCTAAAGCTTATTTTATTTGAATATAGTTGTATTTTTTAAATTTGATTCTAATTTTATATTAAAATAAATTAAAATCATGGATAAAAGCAATAATTTGATTTGAGTATAGATAAATTGATTTCACTTTATGTGTATAGACCTGTTCTGATTCTAAATCTGATTTAATGTGAATATAAATACATAGGTTTTCTAAATTTGGTTTGATTTGAATATAGATGAGTATGCTAAGTTTGATTCTAAATTGTTTTGATTCTAAATTTGTATTATAATAAATTATAATCAATGATTTGATCTGAAAATTTATAGGTTTGCTTTTAATTTGTTTGTATAAATCCGTTCTCATTCTAAATTTGATTTTATTTGAATATAGATAGGTAGTTTTTCTACATCTGATTTGATTTTAAAGTTGATTTGATTTGAATTTAGATAGGTGTTCAAATAAAGATTGTAAATTCGATTTGATTTAAATTTTGATTATAATAAATTAATATATGCAAAGTTGTGTTTTTGTCAATAGGTTAGAGAGACGTGATTTAGATTTAGAGAGACGATATTTTGATTTTATTTGAATATAGATCGATATGTTTTATAAATCTGACTTGATTCTAAAGCTTATTTGATTTGAATATAGTTGTATTTTCTAAATTTGATTCTAAATTTGAATATAGTTGTATCTCCTGACCATGTATATATATATGCAATGTTGAGTTCACTTTATCAGATTTTCCATAAGCTATTTGGAAAATATCTAACCATACAAGTATGTTTTTTGATTATGCAACATTCCTTTGAGAAAATTATCTTCTTCTTCTTTGTTATCAGTACTCTTTTCTTCTATTAAATTCATCTAATGTCATGCTTTCTTTACTTTTTTTTGTTAGGTTTTATGACCTGATTTTTGTATTAAATTCTCTAACCTTTTATCTGTTTAAGGATGAATTGATGGATTTGATTCTTTTTGTATGATAAATTATGTTTTTTCTTTCCAAAAAATTTGTTTCGTTTTGATAAATTCACATGATAACATAATCCTATTTCAAAAAAATATGTGAAAAAACTATTTGTCATTCTTCTCTATTATTAGTCCTATTTTCTGTTTTCATAGTTATCTTTTTAAATGTTTTCTTAACTTATTGTTGAAATGAAAAATTCACATCATTTTATGTTGAGTTATCAATTATGAAAAATTCACATCATATTTATTTATTTATTTATTTGATTATTGTGTTTGAACAAACAAACAGGGGAGTCGTTATGTTAAATTAGCCTCTACCCATGTTGAATTGAGATATTTGGAAAATACCACCTATGATTGAATTCGTTTGTCTTTGACATAATATTAGAAGTAAAAACATCAGAGTTTGGAAACTAATAAATATGCATGTAAAAAAATGGCTAAATTTTGTTTATGCATCATATTTAAATATCGCTGATAAAAAATCTGTTTTATAGTGTATGTAAAATTTAAATTCTGTTTTACAGCGTATGTAACATATTTAAAACCTGTCCTTTATTTTCTCTAATATGCATCATATTTAAATGTCCCTTTTTACTTATTCAGTGAATAAAATAAAAAAAAAGTGAACAATAATGAAAATATTATTCACTGTTTACAAATTATATTATTATATTATTTTGTAAAAGGAATATGTTTGACGATATCTACATAATATCATCATGGATAAATATTCTTTTACATTTCTTTTATAAACATTGTTTTTTTATTGTAGAATTTTATCATATTGTAAGATTCATTTTTTGATTTTGTATTAATTATAATTTTTAAATTTTTGTTTAATTTTTTTTCAGAATGCTAAATTTGATTTTTGTTGTCTATTAGAGAAGTATAAAATTTAAAATGTCTCGAATTGATGAAAATAAAAGAAAACGAAATGAGGTTGGATTGACTACTCAGACCAAAAGGGTTCTGAATGATAATGACAACATAAATTTTGAGGATGGAAGCTCAAATGAAGTTAATAGTAGATATGTTGTCGACCATAGAGTTCCAATGTCCATCATTACAAATGGTATGTCATATCGAACCGTGCACTGTAAATTATGTGATCTTAATTAATTTATGAATTTAATTGCAAACATGAAATCCCATACATTTTTTATGCAGAAAATTGTGTTCCTCCTGTTTTGACTTCTAATAGTACGGGAATCAATGACTTTTGTACCCCACCTTCACGCAATATGAGAAGAACTCAGACCACTCCATTGTCTGATGTTACAAATGGTAAAAATTTATGATATTCCAATTAACTAATGAAATTTTTTTATTACCATATATTTAATATTTAATATCACTCATACTTATTCTAACTTATTTTTTTCTGTTTTAAATTATAGTTAATGGAATATCTGTGCAGAGAAGCCGCTTAGAAACGTTTGGCCAACTATCAACTGGCTCATCATCCCATAAGTCAAGAAGTATTGGTCATGACAATGGTTTTCGTGCAGGAAAATTTGTGCTAAAATCAAGGCTTACATCACAGCTGACTATGCTTGAAAACATTACTCAACAATCCACAGTCTCAAAACATGTTGATGTCATTATATTATCAGGTATTTTAAATTTATTTTAATGTTTAAATATTTTCCAAACTATGAAGTTGCATTCCTTTCTTATTATAAAATATGTTTTATTTTTTTTATTATGTTTTAAATATGAATTGATTTTTTTATTTTAATCTTTTTTTTAATAGATGATGATGAACCATCAAATACTCAAAATGCTATCGCATCAGATGAAAATTATGAGCCAAATGGAAATCCTTTTACAGTTGATCTTGGTGAGATATTTTGATGAAGAGTTATTTAAATTTTAATGTTTTATTAGATTATTATTATAAGATAATAATTAAGGTGGCTAAACGTAATAATCATATCTTATTATTTAGTGAATTATTATAGTTTTATGCATATTGTGGTGGAAAAATTTTAAGTAAATATATAAGAAATATGTTGGCTACTATTAATCATATAATTTCGCATATATTAAATTCCTTTATTAGGTGATGAAGACACTTTTTTTTTATAAGCGAAATAATCATTAAGAGGGAGTACAAGGGGTACTCCAACCCGTTACAAAGAAACAAAACTACTAAAGATTGGCATGTTCAACAATACAATACCTCGAGAACAACGGGTATTTAACAAAAACCAAAATAAATAGCCTATAGCCAACCTTTTAAAACAGAAAACTAACATCAACCCAAGCTAATATACAAACGACCCCAAAATTACCTAACAGCGCCTAACAACAGAAAAACAAAACACTTAGTTTAGAGAAAATTGAGACAAGATGCAGGAGATAGTTCCCAGACTGAAAAGGGGTAAACAAAAAGATGTATCTCTTGACTTGATCCAATTCCAAGAGCGGACTTTAGGTGATGAAGACACTGATGTGCATAATGATGAAGAGGTTGATAGCGAAGTAGAATTTGAACCAGATGTTGAATCTCCTACAGGTTTATTTATTATGCAAATTTTTATTTTCATGATTTAGTCTTTCGTTATAATAATATAAATATTGCAATTTTCTGTAGGTTATTTTGACGTAGGGGATCCAACATGTGAGTGCTCATTTTGTGGAGCTTTACTATGGTATTCTCCCATGGCCAATTATATGTTGCAGTTTCCAGAGTCACCAACAGAGGAGGATTAAAATTACTCATAACTGATGATGAAGGACATGTTTCAGATTCAACTTCAAATGTTGTATACAAAGAAGTCTTCCAAAATTTACAATAGGTTTGAGCTTAAATCTTTTCAATAAAAATCATTATTATTATCATTGTTGTTGTTATAATTATTATTATAATCATTAATTATTATTTTTAAATTATTAATATTATTCTTATTATGATATGATATGATTATGATTATGATTACTTTTTCTATTGTTCAAATATTTTATTTCAAATTGTCTTCGATTTATGACTATCATATACTAATTACCTTTATAACTTTTCAACCTATTTTTTTGCAGGGCATCCACGAAACTTCTTTCAATGTCTACTTACTATTTTTTATGTAGTGGGAAACTACATATTTTTGGACCAATATTGTTTTATATGACAAATGTTATGAAAAACTGTTTACTGAAATTTTAGTTAATAAGTCTTTTAAATCAAGTTTACTATTAATATTAATTGTTATTATTAATTGATCATGTATTCTTAGATAAATCTAACACTCCACTCTCAATTGTTTCCGTCATATTCTCGCCCTGTGCATCGCACGGGTTCCCCACTAGTATTCAATAATATAAGAATTCACAACTTTGCTGGTCAAATTTCATCCCTCCTCCATTGAATTACTACTAGTGTCCAACCCATCCGATTCATGAGTATTATTATTCAAATAGATTATTTATACTGAATACTATAATATATTTAATTTAATTAATATAAATATGTAAACTTTAGAAAATGATAATGATTAATGATTTTTTTAAATTAAAATTTATACTTGTTTATATAAAAGAATTAAAAAAATAAAATATAAAAAGTTTATTTGAAACAATAAATTTCAAACATTAATAATTATAAATGTAAAATATACCATATCATATTATTTATATTTTTTTTAAATATCCCTTGATACACTATATATTTTTTGTCAAATTATAACGTTTAAAAATATAATCACATGTAAGAATTCTAAGTCATTGTGGAGACTTCACCCTAGATATAGCAACATATAATTGACCAGGAGAGAAAACGATTTTTGGTAAATAAACACCGTGTGACAATGTCTAGCTTTGACTCTTATTAATGGTCACAACAAAACAAAGAAAAATGAAAATTGTCTTCGTTGAAACTTTAATAGAGTGAGATGATAAAATAAAATTAAATTCAATCGAGGTGTCTCCAAATGTGTTCCACATTTTTTTTTTGAAAAAAATGAAAACCTAGTTTATATACATTTAAATGTAAACAAATATAATATACTCTCTTCGTTCCTTTTTATAAGCCACACTATATTGAATCATAAAAACCAATAAAAGTAATTGTAGCTAGTTAATTATTTTATTCGAGTTTAAAAAATAGTTTAACTTTCTAGTTTTGCCCTTATTCCTATTATTTTTGTATATTTTCGATTGCAACATGTAATGTACTTATGTATTTAATAGTTTAATTTTAAAATATATAAGATTTTTTCACGCCTAATTTTTTATTTTTATCTCTCTTTCTTTCCTATCACATCAATTGTCATTTATGTCACACCCTCTCTTGATTTGTTTCTTTTTATCTCTTTCTTTTTTCTACTTTCAACACTCAAAAGTTAACTATCAAAGTTTTAATACTTTTAAAAAAGAATAATATTTTTTTACATTTTTTTTTTGTTTTACACTTCCTTTAACACCTTAATTTTCTTTTCATTTTTATCTTAATTTCATATCACATTTTTTAAATTCTTTCTCTTTATTATTTTTTCTTTCTATTTTTCTCCTCCCTAAACTTTCCATATTTATCTACCTACTATCTATGTATCTTATAGTTTAGGCTAGATTTAGAACTCTTAACTTTTACTACTTATAGGAATTAAAAAAATTCACCCCCCAATGAATAGTGACAAAAAATCTAGCCAATTGTAATAGTACTAGTGTGACACCCGTGCAATTCACGGGGATCACAAAAAGTTTTGTATAAAATACAAATAGAATTGTGTAGAGTCTTGTTTTATATGTTAATGAATTACTTACTCTCTCTTATTATAAGACCCTTTCAATTATTTTACATAGTTTAAGAAAAGTTGGTTAATGTATTGGTTTTTTTAAAAAATTTATAGCATTCCAAATATACTCCTATTTAAAAGTCACTATATTTTAGAGACATTAATTATCACATGGTGGAAAACTCAAAAGCTACTTTCCAATGGTGTAATTGAGCATGCGGGTAAAACTTAATTAATTATAACCACAAGGGGTTGGTCGAGTGGAGCAAGATAGGGTCGTATCTGATAGGTCGCAGGTTCGAAAACCCCCACTCGTCTCCTTAGGGTGAGGTAAAATGTAAGTACCTTTGTAAAGTGCTCAAAGAGCCGGAAGGCTTTATCTGCCAGAGGCACCATCCCCTCACCCTAAATTTTATTTTACCAAAAACAAACAGAATTAATTATTTACACCCATCAATATATATATGGGAAATTAAAAAAGTTAAACATTAATGGGTAAATATGAAAAAAAATTAATTTATCTAAAAATCTATAAATAATTTTATATTAAAGGACACTCAATTTTTTTAGAAGGGGTATTGTAAATTGGAACGGGGGAGTAATATACTTATGAACATTGTCTCACATGAATCAAAACGCGAAGGTGCAATGTAGGAATACACATTTTAATTTCCTGATTAAAACACCATTAACATGGATATTTATTGGTATTACATGTTCAAACCTGTCATAATTAATCATTTTAACTATCAAAATCCGTTATAAAAAATAATAACTCTAAAATATGTAAATAAATATTACTCCTATAACATAAAAATGCCATATCTTGTGCTCTATATTGTTTTTAATTTAGATTGAGAATTCAAATTATTAAACAAAAAGTAAACAAAGTAAGTTGAGTGTAAATATTGGGTCTTTTTATTCAATCCGTATATTACAAAAGAATAATTTTTACAATTAAAGTTATATAATAAAATAGAAATCTAAAAGGATAAAAACATCCATCATCATTTTGTGGTTTTTATTTTGTAACAGATAATGATAATAATTAATGGTTACAATAAAATAATTAACATCCATCCAAAAAATTAACGCGTTACAACAAAAAAAATTTACATTTAGTTTTTAATAGATAAAAACATAATTAACATTAAAAAAAATAAAAGATAATAATCAATATTGTTGGATTTGATTTTAAATCACTTTCATGTTTAATAAATCATATATACATCATTCATTTTAAGTTATTGATTCTATAATTCTATTAAAATCAATTTTACTCAATTACAAATTAAAAGAACACAAAATCTATTAATCTATAGTGCAGGTCATGTTCCAACCATTCTCATACGCATATTTATAATATTTATAGCGACCATAATATTTATACACCTATAAATTCCTCATCTTATTATTCTTTCTATATCTCTCTTTTTTTTACTTCAAATGTATTACTTTCTCTTCATTTTTTCTTTTCATTCTATCTTACATGCGTATCTATTTATGGGTAAAATATGTTTTTCATCTCTGTATTCTTTATCAACTTTGATCTTAGTCTCTGACTTTTAAAACCCTTGTTTTATATCTTTACACTTTTAAAACACCTTAATCATAGTCTCTGGCATTCATTAATTTTGTCAAGTTGTTGACCTGTGTAATAAATTTTCACAATACTCTTTAGGGTTGAGTCTCATTTAATCCATGTGCATGTTTGATTACATTTTTTTACCTTTACCCTTAATAAGAGAAATAACAAATGAACAAAATTAATAAATAAAATTAAGAGATAAAGAATATATTAAGAAAAAACATAATAAATTTAATGTAATTCAACACATTTATTCTATTTCTTACTTTGTATATTTTCACAGAATGAGACAAATAAATAAGAATAGATGTAGTAATTTTTTTTGGTTAAATATGTTTTTAATACCCGGAATATAGTCGAGATTTGGTTTTAATCCCTTTAATTTAAAACCGGTTGTTTTGGTTCCCCAAAAATTAAAAATACACTAATTTAGTCTTTATCGATAAAAACTCATAGTTAATCTGTAGCAAAGCTATATACTCCCTTCGTCCCTCTTTATAAGACCCCTTCTAGAAGAATTAAGACTCTCTTAATATAAGACCCTTTACAGATTTTTAGGCAGATCAATTATTTTTTTTCCATATTTTCCCTTCATTAGGATTCAACTCTTTTTATTCCCCATATATTGATATGTGAATAATTAATGAAAATTTACCCACATGCTCAACTACACAATTGAAAAGTGACTTTTGGAGTCTTCTACCATGTCACGGTTAATGTCTCTAAAATATAGTGACTTTTAAATAGAGGTATATTTGGAATGCTATTAATTTTTTTTAAACGATCAATACATTAACCGATTTTTCTTAAACTGTGTGAAACAGTTGAAAGGACCTTATAATAAGGGACGAAGGAAGTAATAATTAGCAGACAATTTTATGGAATAGAAGAAATTTTAAAACTAAAAAATGAGTCCCATTTAATCCATGTGCATGTTGATTACATTTTTTACTTTTACCGTTAATAAAAAATAACAAATAAAAAAGTTATAAATAAAATTAAGAGATAAAGAATGTATTAAGAAAAAATATAAAAAAAATTTAATGTAATTCAACACATTTATTCTATTTACTTTTATCATTAATAAAAAATAACAAATAAAAAAAGTTAATAAATAAAATTAAGAGATAAAGAATATATTAAGAAAAAACACAAAAAATTTAATGTAATTCAACACATTTATTCTATTTCTTAATTTATATATTTTAACAGAATGGGACAAATAAATAAGAATAAATGTAGTAATGTGTTTTGGTTAAATATGTTTTTAATACCCAGAATATAGTCGAGATTTGGTTTTAATCCCTTTAATTTAAAACCGGTTGTTTTGGTTCCCAAAAATTAAAAATAAACTAATTTAGTCTTTATTATCAATAAAAACTCATACCTAATCTGTAGCAAAGCTATGTACTCCCTTCGTCCCTATTTATAAGACCCATTCTAAGAAAATTGAGCGTATCTTAATATAAGACTCTTTACAGATTTTTAGGCAGATCAATTATTTTTTTTTTCATATTTGCCCTTTATTAGTATTCAACTCTTTTTATTCCCCATATATTTGATATCAGAATAATTAATGAAAATTCACCCACATGCTCAACTACACAATTGGAAAGTGACTTTTGGAGTCTTCCACTATGTCACAGTTAATGTCTCTAAAATATAGTGACTTTTAAATACGGGTATATTTGGAATGCTATTATTTTTTTTAAACGATCAATACATTAACCGATTTTTCTTAAATTATGTGAAACAGTTGAAAGTGTCTTATAATAAGGGACGGATGTAATAATTAGCAGATAATTTTATAGAATAAAAGAAACTTAAAAACTAAAAAATGAGTCTCATTTAATCCATGTGCATGTTGATTACATTTTTTACTTTTACCGTTAATAAAAAATAACAAATAAAAAACGTTAATAAATAAAATTAAGAGATAAAGAATATATTAAGAAAAAACATAAAAAAATTTAATGTAATTCAATACATTTATTCCATTTCTTACTTTATATATTTCCACGTAATGAGACAAATAAATAAGAATAAATGTAGTAATATTTTTTGGTTAAATATGTTTTTAATACCCGGAATATAGTCGAGATTTGGTTTTAATCCCTCTAATTTAAAACTGGTTGTTTTGGTTCTCCAAAAATTAAAAATACACTAATTTAGTCTTTATCAATAAAAACTCATAGCTATTATGTAGCAAAGCTATGTACTCCCTCCGTCTCTATTTATAAGACCCCTTCTAGAAGAATTGAGCGTCCTTTTATATAAGACCATTCACATATTTTTAGGAAAATTAATTTTTTTCCATATTTGTCCTTCATTAGCATTCAAGTTTTTTTATTCTCCATATATTGATAAGTGTGAATAATTAATGAAGTTTTACTCACATGCTCAACTACATCATTGGAAAGTGACTTTTGGAGTCTTTCACCATGTCACAGTTAATGTCTTTAAAATATAGTGACTTTTAAATATGGATATATTTGAAATACTATTAATTTTTTTTAAAAGATCAATACATTAACCACTTTTTCTTAAACTGTGTGAAATGATTGAAAGAGTCTTATAATAAGAGATAAAGCGAGTAATAATTAGCAGATAATTTTATGAAATAAAAGAAATTTAAAAATTAAAAAATGATAACAATTCCAATTCAATGTCTGATTGCCGGCAAATACAAAACCAAAACTTTTCAAACAATAAAAAACATTAAAAAATTAATAAAAAGCTCTCGAAAACAATAAAATCACAAAAGTTGGGATGAATAGTGCCATTTAAATAATAAAAAACCTATAGCTTTGTTATAATTATTATATATATAGATAAATGTAACATATGTACTGAGCGAAAAAAATTTAATATAGAGTAGATGGAATAAATAAGAGAAATAATATGTGAAAATATTAATGAATAAAATAGAGAGATAATTACTTTGATATAATAAAAAAAGAAAAAGAAAAAGTGATAAAAATATAAATAGAAAAATAGAAGAAAACGACCGGAGAATGATTGTCTCATATGAAAGATAGTTGTATGGTTCGTAAAAAAAATCACTTTACTGTATTGCAAATAAAAAATTAAATAAATGCAAGTGAGAAAACATGACATGTGTTATGGATGGACAATTTTAATATAGAATAAATAGATAAATAGAATAGATAAGTGAGATAATAAATGAAAATATTAATGAATAAAATAAAGACATAAATGATATACTAAAATATCATGTTAAATTTAATGTAAATCAATACATTTATTGTATTGCTTAATGTGAGTTTTCATGTAACGAAACAGATAAATAGGAATAAATAATAAGAGAAATTATTTTAAGATGATAATAATAATAATAATAATAATAATAATAATAAAAAAAAAAGAAAATTAAAGTGTTATAAAAAAAGGAAAAAATGTATGAGGAAAACTGCTTCACATGGAGGATAGTGGATACCCATGGTTTATCAAAATATCACTTTTATAATGAAATAAATTAATATGAATGGATAATGAGAGAAAATGTTTTAATATAATAATAATAAAAAATTGTAATTGATAAACTTTTGATAAACCATGAGTATTATAAACTTTTCACACGGCCAATAAGAAACAGTGAAAGGCCCAAACTGAAATAAAAAAATTGAGAGATTGAATGAACAGTGAATAAAAATCTTCCAAATTGTAATAGTATAGATAGATAAGAGAGATAATAAGTGAAACATTAATGAATAAAATAGAGAGATAAATAATATATTGAAAAATACATTAAAATTGATGTAAATAAACTCATATCGTATATCTTTATGTGAGTTTTTATGTAATGAAATAGATAAACATAAATGAATAATGAGAACACTTGTTTCAATATAATAATTATAAAAAATAAAAATTAAATTTGATTAAAAAAGAAAAAGAAAAAAAGATAGGAGTTGGACTGCTTCCTGTGGTTTATAAAAAAATTACTTTACTGAAATGATAATATATATGAGTGAATAATAAGAGAAACTATTTCAATATAATAAGAAAAAAAATTAAAGTGTGATAACAAAGAAAAAAAAGAAAATAGTATGAGCAAGAATGCCTCCCGTGAACGATACCCGTGATTTATAAAAAAATCACATTTGTAATGAAAAAGATTAATGAGATCAAATAATAAGAGAAAATATATTAATATAATAACAAAAAATAGAAAATTAAAAGTGAGATATATTGGAATTTTAATATAGATTAAATAGATATATAGAATAGATGAGTGAGATAATAAATGAAAATATTAATGAATAAAATAAAAAAATAAATGATATAATATCGATAATTAAAACAAATGGGCCCAAAATGAAAAACCAATGACCTACATCCTGACAAAAAAATTAAGAGGTGAATGAATAGTGTTCAAGAATATTTCCCAACGTAATAGTATAGATAGATATAAATATAGATAGATAGATATTATATTATCTAATTTCAGAAATAATTAAATTGATTAAATAATTTTTTATTAGATGGCCCAGATATTCTCATATTCACAATTTATTCTCAGTTTCTCACCGAAAAATAAAAAAAAGATGACCCAGAAGTTTGAGCGGCTTGGTTCGGTGTTTAAAAACCTAGAAAATAAGCTCAGATTTAACGCTTCGAATCCCTAATTCCCAAATCTCCTCTGAAGCACCGTCGCCATGGACTTCCCAAAGAAGCGCAAAACGGAAGAGAACGGCGACGCCATTTCTCCCCCGCCATCCACCGATGCCGACACCGCCTCAATCACCACCACCACCCTCACACCAGAAGACATCCGCAGGATCCTCCAACCCTTCACCCAGGACCAGCTCCTCGAACTCCTCCAGTCAGCGTCTCTCCGCCACCCTGACGTTCTCGACGCCGTCCGCTCCGTCGCCGACCGCGACTCCACTCTCCGTAAACTCTTTGTCCGCGGCCTCGCCGCCGATACCACCACCGACACGCTCCGCGGCATCTTCTCTGCTTACGGCGACCTGGACGAGGCCATCGTCATCTTCGACAAGTCCACCGGAAGGTCCAAGGGCTACGGCTTCGTCGTGTTCAAGCACGTCGACGGTGCCATCCTCGCCCTCAAGGAGCCAAGCAAGAAAATCGACGGTCGGATGACGGTGACGCAGCTGGCGGCAGCGGGAGCTGGCGGTGGCGGAGGCGGAGGCGACGTCTCAGCTCGGAAGGTTTTCGTCGGGAACGTTCCGTTCGAAATATCATCGGAGAGGCTATTGAGTGAGTTCCTTAAGTACGGTGAAATCGAAGAGGGTCCTCTAGGGTTTGACAAAGGAAGTGGAAAAACGAGAGGCTTCGCGTTCTTTGTGTACAAGACTGAAGAGGGTGCTAGGGCTTCGTTGTTGGAGCCTCTCAAGACCATTGAGGGCCACCAAGTCATTTGCAAGTTGGCTGTGGATAGCAAGAAGCCCAAGCCCGGGAGCCAAAACCCTTCGGGCTTTCCAGTTGAACCTCCTTCTTCTTTACATGCTCCTAGTCCTATGATGATGCAGCAGTACGGTGCTGCTAATACTTATGCGCCGCCGTATAGTAACCCGGTTCCATCTGGTGGTGGCTATGGGCCTGGAATTGGCGGTGGTGCTGCACAGTACGGTGGGCCTGCGCCTGTGCAGGCTTCCGGTGCAAGGGTGCCTCCAATTTCTGGTGGGGGATATCCTGATGGCTCTCATTATGGTTTCCCGTCGCAGCCCATGCCAATGCCCAGACCTCCGCCCCCTGGTGGAATGTACCAAGGCGTGCCGCCTTATTATTGAGGTAAATTTTTGTTTTGTATTTAATTGTGGTTTGTAGGTAATATGTGTTTGCTTCTCTTTGGTGGTTGGTTGTGTTGTTGTAGTTTGTTTCTTTGATTCAGTTTTAAATTTTCTTCTGAAAAACAAAAATATTGGTTTTAGGTCTCACTTATTTGTTGATTATTTGCTCGAAGTTTCAATCTTTTGTCTTCCATTTTACTGAAAACCTTGCTTGACTTGTGAGCAGTCTATGCTCCTGTCCTTTAGCCAAAAATGTGTGTGTTACTATTCGCTACTTGAATGTAGATGGTTTTAGAACAACTGAAGTTTGTTATGGGTTTGGTGGTTTGCATGTTACAAAGACCATTATTCTTTCTGATTCTGAACCATTCTGTATTTGATAATGAGTCATCCATCTTCCCAATCCGAATTTCTTAAATGGATTGGTGATATGAACTGGGTTCAATATCTTTTGTAGAGATTATTTTGCTGTGTGGTCTTCCTGTTGCTGTTGATGTTGGTTAAAGTTTATTTATTTTGTTGATTGTATTTAACTTTTGAGTAATAATTATGACTTCTTGACAGTTCATTGTGATTTTAAATGTTAATCATTGGTTTGAGTTTTGAATAGGTGTTTCATTCAGCTTTGTGATGGCTTCTTGGGCGCTAATGCTTTAAATGGTTGTGCTGATTTCGTGCATGCAGACAATGAAATCTTTGGTTTTGGTTACATGGACTGCTGTAATTTGTTGCTGCTTCACTACCTCTGCATCTATTTGTCATGGTTCCATTTGTGATAGCTGTTAGTGAAAGCTTACATAACTTGGCATAGTTTTTGAATGTAGTACTTATGTGGAATTTCTGTAGAACTTTTTATTTTAAGTTTTTTCCCCTTCTTTCTGAATTAGGTTCCTAAGCTATTGAGTAAAATGCCAGGGTGGTTACATTAAATTTCAAATGTGACATATTGAGGTCTATGCTTCTATGTGCATATATGTACTTTATGTGGCTGTTGTGGTGACCTCAATTCATTTTAAATGTTTTATCTTTTTACTTCCGTTCATTGCTAATATTTGTTTTATATGGTGGGACTTGTGATATATTTGACTATCTTTTGAAATATCCTTTTGGTTGTAAACTAAATTCATCATCAAATAGTAAACCAGTTCAAGTCTTTAGAGGTGTACATGTTAATAAGATTTGCTATTGATTTGGCCATGAAATGAACCCTTGTATTCACCTCCTTTGAAAGTTGCCAACCCTGAGATTGTCTGTCTTGTTAATTGTGGAAATCAAAGCTCCAATTTGATGTGGCGATTGAAATGTCATTTTTTTTTTCCTGTGTAAACCCTTACTTCCTATATTAAATTTATGAGGATTTTTAAAACAGACTTTACTATACCTGTAAAGCATTTATTTTTAAATGTATGAAAAATAAAGGGCACGCAATCTTATAGTTTCCACATGTCATGATTCTTATAATTTGGATTCAGCTTGATTATTATTCAATTGAGCTTAGTGAAGTTCCACCAAGTGGTTTTTATCAAGCCATTAATATAACAAGTAAAGGATTTATTGTGCATGACTGATGCTGAAACTTCAATACACTAGGTGTTTGTAAATATTGAACTCTCCCCCTTCGTGTTAACCCACCATCTGAATAAGGAAAGGAACGCAAGATAAGGGAAAGAAGTAACAATTATTATTTCTATCTCTCTCTCTTGAGCTAAAAGTAGGATATATGAAAATAAAAAACAAAATAGGATTTGTTGGTTGTTTGCCTCATCTTGCACTCTGCTGCTCTTGAATATGTGGTAACATTTGTTTGAGTTGTAGAAGAGATAAATGTTTTCCAGTGAATAAACAACTTCCTATGCTATAATTTGGTTTTTTTTTCGCCATTAGGTAATCCTTTTGGGCTAAATAAATTATTGTTTGTCACTCTGTTCTTGAGGGTTTTTAATCGTTTTCTACTCTTGATGACTTGTGTATCAAAACATGTGAATGTCCATACTTGCTGCTATTTCTAATGATTTTTGAGTTGGTTTTCTTGTTCATTTTTTATTTGAAGTAGCTTGGTTAACATCACAGTGCTCTATTCCTTTGAGGTTAGGACGTAGTATTTTTAAATGTCATTTTGGTCTCCAAATGTCCGTTGAAGGAGCCAAACTATTTTTTGTACCATTCTCTAAAGTGAGACAACTTTGTAATAATTTGATATGAAATACAAATGCATTTGTAGGAGATTTGTACGGGACAAATGTTTTTGATATGTTGTGCCTTATTTACTTTTAAAAGGTTTCACATATGCACACAACATTTTTTATTTGTATGTTCCTCGTCATTTCATAGACTGGATACTGTTACGAATTTGAGTGCTAAACAAAATCAGTAGTTGTGAACATGAAGTCTCAATGTTACATATCATGGTGATTTACATATCATAGCAGTTGGAATTGGAATAAACATTCGAACATGATGCCATCAGCTCATTGGGCATGCTCAAGATTGAGGCAGTTGTCAGGGATCTGTTGGATGGAACCCATGTATGGTGAGTGAGTGGAGGGAATGAGGGATATACTTGGGAATTTGATACCGTTCCATTTGGCGTCATATGGTGGGTGGTTAGTTTGGGACAGAGAAATTCCTCTAGAAGTTTGTTGCCAGCTGTTGCAAGTAGCCTCTTTGTCAATCAGAATGAAAACGATACTGTATTGCGCTAGATTAAGAAGGATACAATTATCATTTCCAAAAAAATTAGGATTTTGTTTTGACTGATGAATGGATCTTGAATGCTAACTGCACTAAAATTATTTTAAGTTCTAACTAAGGGTTGGTTTGAATGCATTTATGAGAACTTTTAGCTCAAAAAATAAAATGAAACAAAGATGTGAAATTTAATTTCTTCCTAAGTTGAAATTAGTTTTTGTAGTCCTCTTTTAAAAGTTATCCTATTTAACTTTTCTATAAGTAATTAATTTTAATTTATGGAGAAGTTAAATTCATTTGACCACTTTATTCATTTTTTTTCTAGAAGTTCTTCTGTATAAGAATATCTAAATTGAGTCTAAATAATAGTATTTTAGAAGTTGTAGGAAGGTAGAATTTGTCTCAATAAATTGCATTTTATTGACTTAAAATTGGATTGGTTTTCATCACTTTATTCAATTACTAGTACTCTTGAAACTTTAAATTTTTTGAATAAACTTTGTTTAATTTTATGGTCGTAAGGTGAAGTACTTGGGGGAAAAAGTTCCTGAAGGTGTGGCATGTATTGAAAGTCGTTAGATATTAGCTTGTTTGGACCCACGATTTTATAGTGCATAATGTGGTTTTAAATAATTAAAATCAAATCACTTTTATTAAATCAAATCATTGATTTTAAAATAAATTTCATTTAATTATAAATCAAATGCATATTACGTTGAGTTATCAACAACTTCTTTTGCAAGAAGGCAATTTACTTATTGTCAATTGGATCCTTGTGATATAGTCTGAATTTGCAAAACAATTCCGAAAAGATTTTTGCTTGCAGTTAACCATTTCATGCTCTATCTTAGGTTTTATTGTTAGTTCGAAGAATGAATGACTATGTAAAAGGTATTATTGTGGTATGATGGTGGTTGGATTGCGTTGTTGTTAGAAGTTCAGACATTGGGTTCCAATTTAGACATGGATATGTAAATCAGAGAAAGGAAGGACGAGTGAGGCATGTAAGACTCTATTGTAGTTAATGTTGGAGTAACAAATTCCTTGATGCATGGTTTGATCAGTGAAATCATCGTTAATTTGAAGAACATGGAGTTGGTTTGAAGGCTTTCCCTTCCCCAACATCGTAGGAAAATTGTGTTGTAGCATATGCAACATCAACTACTAACTATTGATGAGGCCATTGTAGGCAATGAAGGTGCAAACATGTCTTAACAAACTACACAATCAATGTTTTAGTCTTGCTGAAGGTTTCCTAGTGATGCAAACATAGTCAATTTCCATGGCAAGCTTCATTGAGGAAGTCTTAGTACATAGTATTTTATCAACTATTTCTGGTGTTGGGTTGAGTGGGAATTTAGCTTTTCCAGGTATATGCAAAGTGAAATTGAGAAAAAGAACTTACTGTGTGCATTTTATGAAATGGTAAAGATGGTGAAAGTCCATTTGAAGAACTTTAAGGTTCGACATTGTCAATATGCAGTAGACATGAATAGGTTAGTTACTGATATTGGGATTGTGGGTGTTAATAATGTAATTTTCGTTAGAATTTAAACTGTATGTGGTTAATATTACTTGTATTGTGGATTGAATAATCATTGAAGCCTTTTGAAGGGTAGATTGACCAGTTTGGATTAAATTTTCTAGAAGGCTTATTAGAGAAGAAAATAAAATAAACAAAATAGTTAATATGAATTCATCGTTTTTCATGAATTAAAATTAATCTTTATAACTCAAACTTTTATTTATTAATCGAGTGTTAACAGTGACCTATAACCAAATGAAAAATCATGATGGTTAATTTTTAAAACAATATATCCTACCACAATAAATCTAATGAGCAACTTGTATGGTGTACATATTAAATGGCACCCAATATATATAACAATTTTGAGTTTTCCATACTGATTTTATTATACTTCCTTTTACATTCACTTTTTCTTTCTATCTTTCTCTTCCTTTCACATCACATTAATTATCACATATTTTTTCTTTTATTTCCCTCTTCCCCACATTTCTACACTTAATTTTTTAGTGTGGTTGAATTTTTTCTTAGATACAAATGCTGTAACGGGGAATGCGTGTTTCTTTCATAACATTGTATCCTTTTTTGTCTGATAAAATGACACCATCATTGGTAATAGAGTGAACTTCAAATTATAGAAGTAGGGGGAATGGATGGAGAAAGAAAAAAACCCTACTAATAAGGCAAACTCTTGGAACTTGTGCTGACAAATAAGGACTTCAGCTTAGAAGAATCCGCACCTGCATTTGCCCTTTGAGTTATTTTTTCCATATTCCTATACAAACTTTCTTTCACCAAATTCTTCATCATTCTCTTCCCTTCTTTTGTCTCTCTTTGATTTACAGGTGAACCTACTGCAGTTCTGGGAGTTTGTGGGCCAGAATATGACCCCATCTTTATTTGCCTATTATCCTTAAACCATTGCAACAATCTCAATGCTCTCTTCTGAGCTAAAGGGCTCCCTAATAGAGCCACTTCAAGAAGTAAAGGGACAATCTCTGACTGTGCCATTTTATCTCTTTGTGATGAGCTTTGATGAGCTAGAATCATTAAAATATAAA
Organism: Sesbania bispinosa; assembly: GCA_026901365.1. Classification (NCBI taxonomy): domain Eukaryota; kingdom Viridiplantae; phylum Streptophyta; class Magnoliopsida; order Fabales; family Fabaceae; genus Sesbania; species Sesbania bispinosa. The sequence goes on along the minus strand of QLOH01000969.1, from coordinate 88,690 downwards.
CTGACAATTCTTGGCATTTGGGTTTATCTTCCCATGATAAGATCTCAATCAAGCATTCTGGCACGATTGAGCTATTCTCTATTGCTTTCTTTCCCATATTAGTCACTACCAAGTTGCCAAGAGTGGAAAGTGCTTTCTCTGAAATTTCTTTCATCAAGGACAGTTCTAAGAGGATAGGCACAACCCCATTAGAAACCAAAGGCCCTGCATTCTCTAACACAGTGGAGGCGTTGTACAGGCCCCCCAAACATGATATTTTGATATCAAATCTTGAGCATGATTTAAGAATGTCAGTAAGAAATGGGAGAAAGTGTAATGAAGCATGAGGGAATTCAGAACTTGCTAGAGATGACAATGAAGAAAACAAGTCTGCAAATTCACTTATAGTTGATTCATCTTCAAGGTCAATTCTTTTAGGCAACTGGGATAATATTCCTGCCTCCAATATCAAAGCTTGTTCCTGAGAAAAGAACAAACAGATCACTTCATGACACTGTATCGTTGAAAGAAGCAAATCATGTTTCAGCTCAGTCAAAGTTTGGTTAAAACAAATACTTGATGCTTTGTTAAAGTCAGCATAAACTAGTCAATAAATCAACTCTCTACTAGCATCATCCCACATTCTTCAATCTCTATCTCTCTCATTTTGATAATGATAGGAATGATGAGAATCACCCACTTGTGCATGATTTCAAGAATGAATTTTTAGTATAGCTCAAGCCATGTACAAACTCAGATCTAATTTCTTTGAATGTCTTTCTCACCAGGTGTTAATCCTAAAAATTTTAACTATATTGGTTAGCCTATTGCTTTTGACTTATTTTGCCGTATCACCAATTCAACCATTCAGTTTAGACCTGCCACTTATTGCAATTCATTTCATTGTATCAAATGATGGAAGCCATATCGGCATATCCAATAACTTATAATTCAGATTCCTTTTGGAACAACCAGTACTAACATGTAAAGAATTAAGGACTCAATTTGAATCAAAGTCAAAGTTGCACATTATGCTTATAACACATAGCAGAAGGAATTACAAAGAATATAAATTCTAAAACTTACATGTATGTTCCATTAGCTAGCTGGTTTAACGCCTTCACTCCAACTAGCTGCCGGCTAGCCACATCTGATGCTGCCATAGATACCAACACAGGCACCACCCCGAGTTCAGTCATCAACATTCTGGCCTTGATATCTTCTTTAGCTAACATTTCAATCTCCTTTGCTGCCACCTCTTTCTCTTCCCAGCTCCCAAAGTGAAGCCTTTTCACACAACTCTGCAACAGGATCACAGGTTCCTCCTTTTCAATGTTCTGGTTCTCCATCACCTTGCACTATTTCAATATATTCAATCTTATTGTTTTGTTCAGCTTTGCTTTTTCATATGTGAAATTGATGGGAGGAGTGGCAGTGGTTTGGGGTGAAGAAGAATAACAAGACATATTGGGTTTTGAGAAGGAGACACATAAGGAGAGATTTTGTTTCTTTTTGTATTTTTGTTTGTGTTTGTGAATTCTGAGACAGTGAGAGAAGGAATAGAGGGAGAGAAAGTTAAGTAATGAGACAATAAGAAGAGAAGAACACTCTGAGCTAATAAAACAGGGCAAGCATGGAGCACATGCAGAGGAACAGTGTTGTTCCATTTTAATCTGATGGTAGGTATTTATTTAAGCCGTAAAATCTCAAACTATAAATTTAATAAGTAATTATATTTATATTGCATTTAAGATAACCTAGTATTTTTTTTGGTAGGGTAATTCCGTTAGGGGTTTAGTCACATTTAAGACTCTAACCCTTTTTTAAGAATGTGTTAAGTGGAGATCGAACACGGTAACTCTTCTGATAATCTCAACCCGCATTGTCAACTGAGTCACAGCCTTCTTTTGTAAAGGTTATAGATTTGTCTTTACAAAAGAGACCGATTTAAAGGAATGGAGAGATTTAGCTCCCTTCTATATAACCAAATAAAATAAGGAAAAATCATACCTTAGACAACTCAAAAGATTAGGTTTGGGAAGTGTATGGAAGAGGAAAATAGAAAGAAAAATGAAATGAACAAAAAGAAAATAAAATATGTGATAATTAATGAAAAAAATAGAAGAGAGATAAAAAATGGATGTAAAAGGAAGTGTAATGTGAATGAGCGTGAAAAAAAATCAAAGTTGATAAATTAAACTAAACCAGATATAGTGTATGTTTGGTAAAACTGACTGGTAAGTTAGCTAGTAGTTGATAAGCTAGCTACTAGCTAAAAAGCTCCGAGTTGATAAGCAAAAGTGTTTGGTAAAACTAGCTGATAAGTTAGGTAATAAATGTAAAATAACATAAAAAGATGTAAAAAGGAGACAAATAAAAAAGTGTATTAAAATATGATGGATAAAAATAGAAGAAAAATAAATAAACTAGAAGGTATAAGCTAGCTAGAGTAACTTGTAACTTATAAGCTAGAAGCTCCTAAATTAAGTTAGAAGCTTGTGTCTTGTCAAACACTTTAATGTTGGTCAAACTAGTTTATAAGCTAGTCAAATAAGCTAGATGCTAGTTTATTGGCCTTACCAAACACACTTATAGACCCATGCAAGGCACATGTTGGATAAACTTGTAAATTCACCTTTTTATAAAAGTAAATAAAATATATATGAGAGGTGATTTAAATGCAAGAAGTGATTTGTAAAATTGTAAAATTTGTGTACTAATAAATACATTCTTTAGCTACATGGAAGTAAGAGAAGGGAATATTTTGTCTTTGACTGGGAATCCTCATAGTCATAGTTGTGGGTTTAACCCTCGGGACGAGGTGGTGGTTATTAGATAGTCATCTTCTGAATCTGTTGTAACAACATTGTCTACTTGTTATCTTCTTATCATTTTGTTGTATCATAGCCTATCAATTAGCCTATTTTATCTTCTGTTTTAGTCTGCTGTAACAATATTAGTCTTCCCTTATCTTCACATGTATCTATATATTAAGCTCATCCTCTGTGAGGTAATACAAGTCAATCTATTATTTCACCCTTTCTTATATGGTATCAAGAGTCCCTTGCTTTACAACCTTTATTTTTCGATTCTTCACTATGACTTCCTCTCCCATTGCCCTCAACATTGGTACGCAATCCTCTTTTAAGCTCAATGGAACCAACTATCCAGCATGGAGAATCCAACTCAATGCCCTCCTTATTGGCCACAATCTCAAAGGGTATGCTGATTGCACAAATACTTGTCCTCAAAGCAATCACCCCGACTATGATACATGGATCCGTCAGGACAAATTGATAATACAAGCATTGGTATCCTCTGTCAGTGAATCTGTTATCACTTTGCTAGGCAATGTGGCTACTTCTAAGCAAGCTTGGAATATCCTCGAGAACATGTTTGCTAACAAATCTCGTTGTCGTGTTCTATCCCTCAAAGAGAGACTCATCAATGCCCAAAAAGGTGAACAATCTGTCTCAGCCTTTCTTCACCAGATCAAAGCCATTGCAGACGAAATTGCCATCATCCACACACCTCTAGATGATACAGATGTGGTCATTCACTACCTTGATGGACTTGGCCATGAATTTAGAGAAATTACAATTGTTATTAGAGCCCGTGAGTCACCCATCACATTTGAGGAGCTACATGAGAAGCTTGTTGATCATGAAACATATCTCAATCGCATTGGTCGTGTCCTTCGAGACTCTCCAATTCCAACAACTCATGCAGCTTAGAGATATCGAGGATTTCAACCCAAAGTAAAACATTCTCAAAGCTCCAACTCGGGCTCATCTTTCCCCATGCACCGTGGTCAAAATCAACCAGGAAAACGCAATATCTGTCAGTACTGTGAGAAACCTGGACACTCAGCTAAAGTCTTCTATAAGATACACGGATACCCTCCACGTTCCACCCAAGTCCCAATAACCAACTATGTGACTAACAATGATGCTGCCTCATCTTACAATTGGCTTGTGGACTCCAGGGCTTGCCACCACATCACCAATGACATCCACAATTTATCAATTTATCATCCTTATATAGTGCTGATTATCAGTCACACAGGTAATACTCAATTTCTCACACCCACCCACACACACCCTCCATCTACCTAAGGTTCTGTGTGTTCCAAAAATCCACACCAATCTGCTTTATGTATCAAAACTTTGTGACTCTAACAATATTTTTGTTGAATTTTTTCAATCTCATTTCTTGATAAAGTACCTGAAGACAGGGATGGTTCTGCTACAAGGCAAACACATCAATGATCTCTACCAGCTCAACCTTTCCTTTCCATATCCACATGCCATGCATTCCCAACTTCATTCATTCAGTAGTTTACACAATACATTAGGACATCCTAACTCGAGAATAATTAAACACCTGACTCACAAATTCAATCTCAAAATAAGGTCATCACTAACTGAAACTTGCACTTCATGTCAATGTGGCAAGAGTCATAAACAACCATTCTCAAATCACCACCTTCAGAGCTCTCTACCCCTTCAGCTGATATTCTCAGATGTCTGGGGCCCTGCACCTATTAGATATGTAGATGGTTATCTATAGTATGTCGTATTTGTAGACCATTTTTCAAAGTACACTTGGTTGTACCCATTAAAAAATAAATCAAATGTTTCTTTTATTTTCATTCAATTAAAAAATGTTGTGAATAAATATTTCAATTTACCAAATGTTTCCCTTTACAGTGATAACAGTGGTAAATATATAAAATTGAGATCCTTTGTTAACTCAAATGGCATCAGACACTACACAACACCACCTCATACACCTGAATATGGCACTGCTGAACGACGACATCGTCATTTGGTTGAAACAGGCCGCACTTTGCTACTCCCTACTATCTTTTGGTCTCATGCTTTTCTCACCGCTTCTTATTTAATCAACAGACTCCCACCCCTAACTTAAACATGAAGTCTCCTTATGACATACTGCATCAAAAACCACCAAACTATCTCCATCAACACTCATCTGGTTTGAAGTTGAAGCTTCAATCACAAGAAGGAGGGTTGAATTGTGATTGAATAAAATTTTCTACAATTTCCTTTTAATACTTAATCTGCTCAAGTCTTACTTGGCTTAGTATTAAAGAGGTTAACCACCAGAAGATAGAAGTTAGGTATAATGCAATATGCAGAAGATAGGATTCCTTCCTTGGAATCTTGATAGTTAACACTTACTTAGGCATTAGATAGTTTTCATAATAGTTTTATGCACATGTAATAATTAAGGAGAGTAGGGAAGAGAGAAATGCACACAGGATTTTATACTGGTTCACCTCTTCCAACTTGAGGCTACGTCCAGTCCGTACACGAAGTAGGATTTTCTCACTCAATAACCAAATTACAATCTTCTTGGGTACACATTACCACTAGTATTCTTTCTCTAGCCTCTTCAGGCTTATCACACCTCCAACCACACAAAATCCAAGCTTTTTCTCACTGCAGAACCTTCTGCAGAAGATTCAGCTAAAACATAATGTTGCATAGTACCTTCTGCAGAATCTGTAACTTCTTCTGATCAATTTGAATCAATAATCCTCTAAAAAATACTCAACCTTTTACTGTCTCAAGAGACACTCTCAGTCTCTAGTCTCATTGTGACTTTACAAGATGAAATAGAAGAATTAGGTGAGTACAAGGCTTAAAATAAATACATATATGGCACAACAGAAGCTAAGTATTGAGCTAGCTCCCCCTCAACAGCTTGTAGAAGCATAAGCTTAAGAAACAGAGGAGAGAGAAGTGTTCCAGAAGATGGAGATGATAATCTGAGACTTTTTTTATCTTCTGGAGAGAGAGGTGTATTCAAATGTGGGAGAACACTTCCTTTTATAGGGAAAAAGGGCAGCTAGCCATTGGAGAGGTTCCTTGCACCTCCAGCTGGTCCCTCATGACAAGTCTCCATCATGCAGCAGCTGACACAGACAGGTACATTTGTCTCCTTTGACTGGATGCATCTTCTGGGGTCTATCTTCTGTAGAATGTGAGGTTTTTGGATTCTGCAGCAGTTTCTTCTGTATGTATACTGAGGGTATTAAATTGATTAACATAAATTATTTCAAGTGTATTTGCTTCAGCTGCAACCATAGAAATGATTTAAGCAAGTTATGATGAGTTCTGTATCTTCTGTAGGAAGGCTGCCACCATGTTCCTTCTGCAGATGATCTTCAAGATTTGTGAAGTTCTCCAGTTCTTTATTTTATTTATTTTGATCCTTGGAAACCTTGGGAATACTTCTTTTGCTTCTTTAAAAATGAATCTTCCTTCTAAAATAGTTTTGTCATGATTCCTTCCGTGTAAGTGCTGATTGCATCTTCTGGAGATCTAGTTAACTTGTAGAAGATTCCCTTTGACTGTATCAACAACTTTTTGCTTTCATTCACAGATTTGTCATTCTTAAATGTTGTTATGACAAGTTTCTTTCTTCTGGACTTATCTTATATCTTCTGCGGAATGTTACCTGAATCTTCTTGACACAATCTCAAATGAAATGATTAGTTCTTCATGAATTAGAATTATGTCAAGTGAATGTTGATAGTTTGTCATTATTAAAATCATCTTGGAAGGATTCTTGGACCTTACATGGTTGTATTTGTTTTCCATGACTAAAACCTTATACAACCAACAAACTTGAACCCAAATCCATCCCTTGCATCTTCATTGGCTACTCTCACTCACAATATGCCTATCAATGCATGGCTTCCACCACTAACCGAATTTACACATCACGTCATGTCACCTTCTTTGATGATACCTTTCCTTACCAATCTCTCATAAAGGCCACACCACCCATGCTTCCCCTACAACCTCCTGATCAGCAACCCCTGCCATATATTGTTCCCATACCTATCCGTCCACCACTTTCCCAAAACACATCCCAAACCCCTCACACAACAGACAATGTGACCTCCACTGCAGACTCCCTCTTCTTAATAAATTTGCCTTTATTCAACCAGCCAATACCATCTAATCAACCAGTGGATGCCGCCTCAGAACCACCCCCTCTCAGTGCATCTTCATTAGGTAATGACTCTGAACCTTCTCTATCTCTCTCCCCACCACCCTCAAATATTCATCCCATGGTAACTAGGTCCAAGAATAACATATTCAAACCAAAGAAATGTGTGCCTGAGGCACTGAACCACTCCCATCGGCGGAAAGCACTATCTGAGGAATTTGATGCTTTAATATAAAATGGAACTTGGTCAGTGGTCCATCCACCAACCAACAATAATATTGTTGGCTGTAAGTGGTTATTTCGCATTAAAAGAAACCAGGATGGCATAATCTCACGCTACAAAGCCCACTTGGTAGCTAAAGGCTTCACTCAAAGCCTTGAGATAAAATTCAAGGAGACTTTTGCACCAGTTGTCAAATGTCAAACAATCAAGATTAACCTTACAATTTTTGTTGCTCAAAATTGGCCCATGCATCAACTTAATGTAAATAATGCGTTCCTACAAGGTAATCTTCATGAGATAGTTTATATACGCCAACCACCCGGCTTCATCCATCCTCAATTTTCCAATCATGTCTGCAGACTACACAAAGCCCTGTATGGTCTACGTCAGGCACCAAGAGCATGGCATGAAGCTCTAAAAGCATATGTTTTGTCTTATGGGTTCAAAAGTTGTCACAGTGATCCCTCTTTATTCGTCTACATCAATGGTAATATCAATGTATACTTCCTTGTTTATGTAGATGATTTGCTTCTTACAGGCAATTCCTCTGACTTCATGCAACAATTCATTCATGATTTATCACACAAGTTCTCTCTCAAGAACCTAGGTGCACCACACTACTTCTTGGGCATAGAAATCATCCCTACATCCAGTGGCTTGTTCATGTCGCAGCACAAATAAATCTGGGATTTATTGTAAAAGTTCAAAATGAGTGGTGCAAAACCATTCTCTACTCCTTTGTGCACTACTACATCTCTGAAACTAGACGATGGGACAACACCCTCTAATGCCTCAGAATACAGAAGCATAATTGGTGCCCTTCAATATGTGACATTAACTAGACCGGACCTCTCCTTTGAGGTTAATAAACTATCCCAGTTCATGCATAAGCCTACTAAATGTCATCTTCAACAATTAAAGTGCACTCTACGCTACCTCAAAGGAACTTTGAACTTTGGCTTACAACTGCTTAAACCAAGGACTCTGAGCTTTCATGCTTGTAGTGATGCTAACTGGGCCGATAATTTAGATGACTGATCTTCCACTTCCGCCCATGTCATTTATTTTGTAGGCAATCCAATCTCATGGGTGTCAAAACGTCAAAGAACTGTTTCCCGATGCTCGACTGAAGCTGAGTACAAATCAATAGCAAACACTGCTGCTGAGCTCCAATGGTTGCGTCATCTTCTGACTAAATTGCACATTCTGCTGCAGAGTGCCCCACATATCCATTGTGACCATATTGGCACCACTTACCTTTGCTCAAATCCAGTTTTTCATTCCCGTATGAAACATATTGCATTAGATTATCACTTTGTTCGGGAACTGGTTCAACAAGGTCATTTGTCTATCTCTAACATCTCTACTTGAAATCAACTTGTCGATGTTCTTACAAAACCATTGGGCACTAAGAAATTCACATTTATACGGTCCAAGATGAATGTCATTGATGGTGACATCATCTTGAGGGGGCGTAATAGATAGTCATCTTCTCAATCTGTCGTAACAACATTATCTACTTATTATCTTCTTATCATTCTTTTGTATCATAATTGTGGGTTTAACCCTCGGGACGAGGTCGTGGTTAAGTAAAACCCTTCGAAGGCTGGCACTTACAGGATTCGAACATCTGACTTTGCAGGTAAAGTCCACCTATATCACAATCCCCTTCTATTATGACCAACCACTGTTTGGTAGAAAAGGGAATTTAAACCAGCGGATTTGATATAAAGCAAATTTTATTTCATCTAGAAACCACTTTGCATATTTTTCTTATTGAGTTCTATTAACCATTGTTGCTCAAAATTTTGGAATCAAGAAAATATAAAATGACTTTCAATATGTACATAGGTGGTAAAAAGATAAAAAGATTGGAAATTTGTCTAATAGTCAAGATTTAGATAATATGTTGAATGTTTAAACTCCTAACAATTATATCTTAGCTTATCCCACTATAGTATTTTCAACTTATTTATAATTTATTTTAGTTTTTTAATCAAGTAATAGTAATGACATATATAAACTAACTGAAACATTAATGAGGTGAAATCTCAAAAGACACTCAATAATCATAGTGCAAAAATGCTATTTATCACCGAGTGTGTGGATCAACTAGTAAGGGGTTCTTCCAACTTAACATGTGGTCTCGAGTTTGAGCTCTGGGTATGCAGTTGCATTAAATACTCGGAGGGAGAACTTCGTCGCCCGTAGAAATCCTACCCTCCTACCCGACTCAAGTAGGATTGACTCCCATAAAGGTGGTCTTAATCTGTATCCCATGTATTCAATATATCTTTTAAAATTCAATTAAAGAAATGAAGGTGCAAGTTCATGTGAGGAATTAGTATTTCATGTGATGGATTTTCCTAATAATATTTTCTCTTATATATACCTAAATCTTGAAATTAAACTGAATCTAGTTAAGGGTTGCTCACCTACCTACCATTGCTATAGTTTTGTGAGAATAAGTTGAGCCATCATTAGTTACATCCCAACAGTTAGCTTAATTCATATTTATGGAGAAGTTAATAGATGTTCAAATCATTTAATAAGCCTAGGACATGACAGTTTCTTTTCTTGTCATTTTTTTCTTTACGGCAACTTGTCATTTCTTTGATATTTCACACGTTTTTCTTATATAATTTCTTAGGAAGGAAGTTTATAGTAATGTATCCTTCTTATTTGAATACATTCATTGGCTAAACAAGAAAAAATCATAGTAGAAGAATTTTGTTGATAGTAGATTATAGTCTAGCCTATCAAAGAAATATTTAAGGGCTATGAAATGTTAAAATTTCTTTTGTGCCACCTAACATGACATAAAAAATTCAACCATGTGATACTAGGATAATAAGATCTTTCAAGATGTACTACAACATGATATTTTACCCTAAGATGTTGGAAGGCTATGAGTTAGGACAATCTGATCCATAAAAGATTAATGTTTTAGCAACTTAATTATTAACAACAAAACAATTACCAATGAAAGATAGATTTAAGGAAGAATGGTAAATGAAGGAGCACATGAAAACTCAGTAAAAACATTGAGATAGCGAAATAGAAATAATGAGAAGTTGTTAAGGTGGTAGGGCAATTACACGTGTCTAAAAAATTATATATTATAAATAGATACTAATAGAAGTGTTTTTATACAATGCATAATCAAATCAAGTGGTTCACATTGTACCGTCAAAATTCATAATAAATCTAAAGCAAATTCATAGCAAATACATAATTAAGGATTAGCTATGAATTTGTTGAATTCTTATGGTGCACCATGCACAACCTAGTTTGATGGTGATAGTTAAAAGGTCGGTTGTGGGTGAGTTATGAATAGAAAACAAATAAGTGTCAAGTAATATGGTAGTAGTTAAACTATTTGTTTCATATACATATACCCATCACATTATATGTAATGTATTGCCTTTTCTCTCCTAGTTATGGAAACATTATAAATAAAATATCACATACTTCAAAGAAGATCATTTCTAGCTTCTTGTTCAACCGATTAGTTCACATCGGTTTATCATATTCTATCAAGAAGAATTCCAAGACTATCATTACTAAGATACACATCATACATCTTGATCACTAGTTCAAAACAAGAAGAGCTATGGTTGATTAGGATGGATGTGTGCATGATATGCTCATCTTATATATCATTTATCCTAAATTCAAAAGAATCAAAGAAGTTAGAAAATCTTGAGAACATGAACTCCCTTGTGAGTTTATCAAGCTTTAAAATGCAAATAGTATGCAATTTTAAAGCAAAACAAGTGATACACTATAAGTTATTGAGATACACTTCATTCGTTTGTATATGGGTTGAAAACTGGGTGGAAACTGGAAAGAAAATGATACGTGTGACCCACACTAAAAATTTTTCCACCCATCCTTGCGTGGAAAACACTTGCTCAGCACCTTTGTTGGATGAAAAGTCCATAAAACCCCTCTTATTAATTCTCCTATGGACGGATACAGAAGGCTGTTGGTTACATATTGCATCTATTTTTTTTAATAAGTTCTATATATTTGTATCAAGTTTTTTTATACGTTAAAACACTGTATAAGTTTTTTGTTACTCTTATTAAATAATAATTTGTAACTCTATTCTTAAAAATATTTTTTAATTAAAAAAGACAATTATAATATCTAATTTTTACTTGAGGATAAAGTAAATATAATAATAATAAAATTTAAAATAATAAAAAAATAATAATAAAAATGAAATTAATAATAATAATGTCAAATATAAGGTCAAATAGGTAATTACATATTACACTCATTTTCCCTTCCCTCACTTTTTTACTCATTTTTACTCAAATCAAACAACTCAAAAATCCTTCTATTTTCCCTTCCTTCCCTTTTCTTTTCTTCTATTTTTTGTCCTCTTATATCATTTCCTCTCCTCTTCCAAAAAAAGCTATAAGTCTAAAGGCGTTTATAAAAAAATTAAAGGGATAAATATATTTTTAGTCCCTGAAATACACTCAAGATTTTATTTTAGTCCCTGTAATTTAAAATCGGCAGGTTTGGTCATTCAAAAATCGAAAATACACTAATTTAGTCCTTATTGCACAGTTTCACTATAAATTTTGCTATGAATTTGCTACGAATTTTATTAATAAGGACTGAAAAAGGATATTTTCAATTTTGAGGGACCAAATCCACTAGTTTTGCATTATATTGACTAAAATCAAATCTCAATTATATTTCAGAGATTAGAACACATTTAACCAAAAATTAAACGAGAGAAATTTTTGAAAAATTGAGTTATAGAGACTAAGAGTGTGTTTGGTAAAACTAGCTTAAAAGCCACTTAAAAGCTTGAAGCTAACTGAAAGCTGAAAAGTTAGCTGAAAGCTTAAAGCTAGTTGAAAGCTTAAAGCTAGCTGAAAGCTGAAAGCTAGCTGATTTGATTAAATGTGTTTGGTAAAACTAGCTGAATACGGTAAAATGACATATAAGGACATCATTAGTTATTAAATAATGATAAGTAGGGGTGGTTGAGGGATAAACTTATAATTAATTTTCAGCTAATAGCTGAAAATTAGAACTTTTTTTAAAAAAGCTACCTCAAGTAACTTTTCAAGAAAAGCTAGTAGCTAACCAAAAAAGCTACCTTACCAAACACTGCTGAAATGGTTTCAGCTACTAATTTCAGCTTTCAGCTAGCTGAAATGGCTTACCAAACACACTCTAATTTTATTATCTTCTTGATGTAGCTTATTTTTTTCTCCTATAAGTGTTTGTCGAAAAGTTATCCATTGGCTCATAGACATTTATTTAATTTTTTTAGAATAATAGACAAACATTTATAACATACTATGAAATTATTGACATCTACACACCCCCACATTTTCTCCTTTAGATTAGTGTAAATCCTTCCGCTGTTGACACACGTGTCCCCCTCTCATTCCTTTTTTTTTCCTGCTAATTTTTCATTCTTTGTTTCTTCTATTTTCACACAAAATATTTAAAAACAAATCCCTACATACAAGAAGCTAACCATTCCGGTTTGCATTGTATTTGTCCTTTCACAAGTGACTTGCTAAAGTCTTTTGTATGAGTAATAGATTGGGAAGTATCCTTTCGCATGAAAGTGTAAATATTATTAGTATGAGTAGAAAACACGCAAGCTTATCACCAAAAGGCAAGGAAAAAGAAGGTTTAAGCTTTAATTTCATACGTGTCAACCATACACGGTAGCCGTCATTTTTTTGTTGCACTGCTTTCTATATTTACTTGCTGACTTGATAATCATTTCATGGAACAACCCTTGGATAATAGTTTTGTATGTTGGTTATGTTTCATTGTAAAGCCTTTGGACAACATGGGTACCGTTCAAAAAAGGCTTTAGAAGTCTCTACAACCATCAGAAGTTGAAAAGGTGCATTTCCATTCAAACTCCAAATTTTAAAGTAGAAGCTCTAAGAAAAAACCTTCTTCTTCGCTGTGTTTGACCTTGCTGGATGCAGAACTCAGGTTTCAGTTTCCCCTTTCTCTTATTTTTTTCCATTGATTTTCTATACTTCATTTTTTTCACATTGTTTCACCTTTTATCCATATTATTCTGCGTTTTTTGCTGCAACATTGATATATTTTTCCTGCCCATTGTTCCATTTTTGTTATGCAATGTGATGTTTGATATTTTTATGCAATGAAATGTGCATTTTTTGCTGCAACATTGATATCTTTTTACTTTAGTGTTAGTCGGATAGGTTTGCAGTGAACAAAAATACAGATTCATGATTAGATGAACTTATGTTTCTTCATTGTAATCCAATATGATGATTAGTACACAATTTGTCAAAATGTGATGCTGCGGTGTATTTCAATAGGCTAATCTATGGACAATAAGGTATAATAGGTGAGAATCATTTGATTCATATATTGTGAATATGCTTTTGCATCAATATTTTCCATATTGTGATTATGTTTTTGGTCTTCCCAAATATAGGTATTTCTCGAAAAGTTAACTTCATTGATGAAGTTGATAATACAAAACAGACATGGAAGCTTGCATTAGAATTTTAGATTTATGGTTTATGCAGAAAATTATGGAGATGGTTTTTGTGGATGAAAAGGTACTTCTAATTTGGATTAGGATAACCATTATTTTTTCTTATTAATTTAAAGATACACCTTTGAAATAAAAAAAATCTCGCTCTTTTGCATATTTTATTTAGGGCCACAACTGTTGTGAAACATGGTGAATTTGAAAAACGAAAAGATCAACTCAGAGAGGGTAATACTTACATTATGCAAAACATCGAGGTGGAAGCTAATAGTGGAGAATATAAGGTTTCCAAGCATCCTTTCCAGTTGATTTTTTTGAAAGGAACAACGGTCAGAGAGTGTGACCTATCCCAAATCCCTAAACGTGTTTATAAATTCACTAGCTTTGAGGATATTTTGAGCGGGCAAGCTCCTCCTGATTCTTAGTTGGTAATTTTTTATTCCCAATATTAGAATATTATCCAAATCTTACCCATTCTTTTACTTGTGTTGGTAACATTCAATTCATGCTCGACTACTTTAACATATGTTATTTCTTATTACACTTTAATGGACTATCTTTAACTATGGAGGTCATATTTTGGAGGCAGTTTTGCACATTTACAAGTCACTTCATAGAAAGACTCAAACTTCTATTCCAGGTTACACATTTGGAAATAAAGCTCTTCTAACAACTTCCTTTGAGTTCATTAATTGTGTTTGAATCTCTATATTATTATATTTTGATATCAACCTATGCCTTTTGCATGTGTCTTTATTTTCATGAATATACATATTTTTCTTATTAAACTTTATAATTTATATTAATTAACATAACACTTGAAGTAAACATTAAAATTTGTATAATAAAATTTTTAGAATTTGGAGAAAAAAACCTCAATGATAGCACGGTACCATACTAGTTACCCTCTAAAACACAACCCATTTTAGAGGCGTGTTTATATTCAAATTTCTCACAATTAATCTTCACAATATCCTAATAGTTATATGCTATTGGATTACACTTCACCCACACTCACTGTTTGTCTGTATCCGACACACGGGAAACCCGAGACTTGTGTTTATATTCAAATCTCCAACTGTTACCACACACATACAGTAATAACTGTTTGTCTGTATCCGACACACGGGAAACCCGAGTCATTCACTAAGAGTTTCTAAGGTCAACGATTCAAGTCACAGTCATTCTCTAGGTGAGTGTAATATCTACATATCTCATCTCCATCTCGTCTGAATCCCATAAATTATCTCCTCTTCTCTCTTTCCCATGCTTTTTCGTATGTCTGTGCCTTGATTGTTTTTATACATGAATTTATGATTACCCTATGAGAATAGATGATGATTATATGAAAGATGTAATTTTTGATTGATTGAAACTATGCGATCTCTATGTTTCGAAGTTTGTTTATGAGATGTTTGAGATATTGCATTATAATGGATGGTTTATTATCTGAATGATGAACCTTAAATGTGAATGGTTGAGATTTGGGGATGGAACCCCGAATGAATAGGCTAGGCTACAACATAGCCAACACTCAAGCATTCTACAGTGAACGCTCAAGTGTTGGCAACATTTTGCAAAACTGCACATCAACGCTTAAGCATTCTACTTTGAACGCTCAAGTCACTCTAATATGATGCTTATGTTTTATATTTTAATGCTCATGCCATATTCTATGATATTTTATGAATTCCATTGCTATGAGAAAGACAGAAGAATGCCAAGCTATATTTGAATGGGTTATTTGATAAATAGAGAATTATGACACCACAAGTTTGGATCATAAAATTTTAGGCAAGTTATTGGGGAACGTGACCCCAATGGAAAATGACCTACAAAAGAAACGCTTCTTGCTTGGTGATGATCTCTAGTTGACCAATAGAATAAAAGTGAAAAGGCTCATATGTTTACAATTTCATGAGAATAACAGAAAGAGTAATAGAATAATAAAGATATTATGAATGGTTTATTTTATGTGTATGTGCATTACATATGTATGTATTCCCTACAATGCATGCATGATTATACTCACTAGGACTTTCATCTCATTATATGGTTTATAATCTAGACTTACAAGAATAAAAATGAGAACCTTACCATCACTATGCCAAAAAAGGCCTTCGAGGGCGCTCCCGTGCAGCATTAAAGGGCGCTTCCGTGCGCACTAATAGAATATGCTCTTGTTTGGTCATTAAAAGGAGGACGTGCAGAGAAACGCCTTGACAGAAGCCAAAAGAGGGCGCTCCTGAAAAACACGGAAGTGCCCTCGGAAGCGCCCTTGTTTTAAACAACAAGGGAGCACCCTGGAGCGCCCTCCATAAGCACAAGACATGCTTATGGAGGGCGCTCCAGGGGAGCGCCCTTGTTGTTTAAAACAAGGGCGCTCCAAGGAGCGCCTTCCTTTTATTATTATTATTTTTTCATTTTTTTGTTTTTTTAATCCACTTTAACCTGCATATTTATTTCAGTCTGATCCCAATGGCTTAATCCAAAATCATGCATATTAATTCCTTAACATTCAAACACTTAGTCATTCTATGAACAACACTTATTAAACAACACACATATCTACTTCAAATAAGAATTCAAACTTGACATAATTTGAATAGTTTCCTATGCATGCTATAAAGTGTGGTGAAAGTATGAAGTACCTATACAACTATATAGAAATAACCAAAATACATGACATCTCACAATACTCAACTCAATTGGTAAATATACATGCATCTCATATATATGCTTAACAACTCTAGTCTTCTAAACTAAAAATTTTTTGGCATAGTTTACTCTGTTTATTCAACATTTCCCAATTTATCAAACAGCTATACAAATACATACCAGCAGCCAGAATTCATAAGTCAAATAGTTATAATCAGTCAGGAATGTAATATGAAAAGGTACACAAATTACAAACAGGCCTCTTCTTCAAGTTGCAAAAAGAAAAGTGATCACATATACTCTAGTATCTACTCTGCTGAACCCGTCAGTTAAGTCATTAATATACAACATTGTTCAACATTTTCACATTATGTACATGTTTACTTACCCTCATAATGTACAAATCAATTACAAACAACTGGTAACTACATGCTTTGCCCATTCTTCCCGAACCTCATCAAGTTGCTCCGTTGTGTAGGTTGAGCTTCGAAACTGAGCAAAGTACTGTAAAAGGCAAAAATTGATTTCAGTATATAAACTAGTGAATGAGGGTTCAAAAAAGTAAATTGCTATCACAAGTCATAATTACCTCTTTAGGTATTGTGAGTGTGTTTTGAGCAATGATCTCCTTGATATAACGCATTACGAAGAGCCCACAATCGTCATTGTTTGTTTGGGTAGGACACTAAGTGTATAATTAATTTAAAAATAAAAAACTTACTCGCCAGTAATGAAGAAACAAAATGTCCAGATCTGATTTATATTACCTTAATGCGGTACCATATGGGATTAGGTATAATCCTACTCCGTGCTTGCGGGAATCCATTCAATTTTCTATATTCTTTAAAAGATCTAAAGCAATATAACAAGAAAATTGTATAAGAGCTCTTAACAATGTAAGTTGATAGTAAACCAAGGAATACTTACTTATTAATTATTTTCTTCATGGGATCATAATGTTCTGCGGGATTATGCAAAGAGTCCAAAAAGTAAACCTTGCCAAAATCATTAAGACTCAATGCAAGAAGAACCCAATGTCGCTTACAACCACAATGTAAGTTATGTCAAATAAATGGTTTTTAAAAAACAAGAATATTGAGACATAAACATATACTACACATACCCGTTATGATTGTATGGAACCGAGAACAATTTGTCTTGCCCGCGTCTATTGTACAACACATCTCCCACCAACTTATGTTGCTTGGCAGTCACATTGAATGTTGTGGTACGTTGTGGAGATATGAAAACATATCGATCCGTGCGGGAAGATGGAGCTAAGACTGAATGATATAAATAACTATACAAAAAAAATGTACATATAAATAAGGTTAATGCATGTACATACAAATAACCTAAAAATTATAGTTGACCACAATTTTCAGTCCAAACCATCAACAAAAAATGCAAAAGTGTTCAATAATGATATGTACACATTACTAATTTTCATAAACAAACTTCAATGTTATCTAACCTACAATAACACTAAAAAATGTTAACATAGAAAAAACGGGTGCAAGCAGCAGAAAAATAGGTGCAGCAGCAACAACACAGGGGTGCGGTTAGCAGAAAATAGGTGCAGGTAGCAGAAAAGAGGCGCAACAGCAAATTCACAGGGGTGCAGTTAGTAAAACAAATTGAGGAAGAAGAACCCTTACCTCACCCTAGCTGTGCGGCGGCGCTCCAAAGTGAGGGGGGAGAGAGGACGACGAAACGCGCGACGGAGGAGAGGAAGACCAAACGCGACGGAGGAGGGCAGAGGTCCTCCTTGACGGTTGACGGAAGAGGGACGACAACGGAGGAGAAGAAATGCGCGACGGAGGAGAGGAAGAGGTACTTTTGCAGCAACGGAGGAGGAGGACGATGGACGTTTTTGGACGAGGGACGTTTTGGGAGGCTCACGCTGTTGTGAGACCGCGCGATGAAGGTGGAGGAGGAGGAGGAAGCTCACGGGGAAGAAGGAGGAAGAGGAGAAACGAGGAAGAAGAAGGCTACGCGGGAAATGAAAAGTGAAAAAATGGATGCAGTCTCGTTAATTTATGCAGCAACATAAATAAAAAATAAAGGAGGGCGCTCCAGGGAGCGCCCTCTATTGCAGGGCAAAAAAAAATCCACCAGAAAAGAGGGCGCTCCAAAGGAGCACCCTGTAAAAATAAATAAAAAATAAAGGAGGGCGCTCCAGGGAGTGCTCTTTATTGCAGGGCAAAAACAAATATCCACCAGAAAAGAGGGCGCTCCATGGAGCGCCCTGGAATTACAGAATTAAAAAAAACCCTGGGAACGAGGGCGCGCAGATGGAGCGCCCTCTATTTAACCTGTAAGGGTGCTCCCGCCCAAATTTTGGAGCGCCCTCATTTTAAAATGATCATTTTAGACGCTAACCAACAAGGGAGCGCCCTAAAGACAGTGCTCTAATATCCTAAAATTGGCATAGTGCATGACTTAGGAGACTGTGTTGACTAAGTTAGTTGAAGTTAAGAGATTTTATTATTATCTTTTGTTAGAATGACACTATGATTAGTTTGCTTTAATGTAAATCCAAGTATTTATTGGTTAGATTTTCCACATAGATTCTTTTAAATTTTGTCCTAATATTGGAATTTTAGTTTGCCATGTAAACTTTGGATCTTTACATAGGTTTTATGTTAAGTCTTTTTTTTATTTTTATTGAATTTTTTATTTTATGGGATGTTTGATGTGCATAATGCCATATATTTTAATTTACGTATTATGGGAAGACCCTTCCAGTGAATTTATTATAAGAATTGGGACATTAAACTTACAGCAAAGCAACTTAAAGGAAGAAAAGAAGACAAAAAAAGGCTTACAATTATTTTTTATTGCAATGTGGATGACTTAGAAAAAGTTCCCTTTATGGATTATTGAAAAGTATGTCAAGTAACATTGCTTCAGGAATGTCAACATGAACAACTCGAATTGTTAATATTGTGCCAACATAAGAGCAAGGATGACTAGCGTGCTTTCTATGAATACGTTCATTGGCTAAACAAAAAAAATGTATAGTAGAAGAATTTTGTTGATAGTAGATTATAGTGTAGCCTATCAATAAAATATTTAAGGGCTATGAAATTTTAAGTTTTCTTTTGTGCCACCTAACATGACAAAAAATCCAACCATGTGATGCTAGGATAATAAGAACTTTCAAGATGTACTACATCATAATATTTAATTTTACCCTAAGATGTTGGAAGGCTATGAGTTGGGACAATCCGATCTATAAAAGATTAATGTTTTAGAAACTTAATTATTAACAACAAAACAATTACCAATGAAAGATAAATTAAAGGAAGAGTGGTAAATGGAGGAGCACTTGACAACTCAGTAAAAACATTGATGTACTGAAATAGAAATCATGAGAAGTTGTTGAGGTTGTGGGGTAATTACTAGTATCTCAGAAATTATATATTATAAATAGATACTAATAAAAGGGTTTTCATACAATGCATCATCAAATCAAGTGGTTCACATTGCACCGTCAAAATTCATAATAAATCTATAGAAAATTCATAGCAAATACATAATTAAGGATTAGCTAAGAATTTGCTATGAATTCTTATGGTGCACCATGCACAACCTGGTTTGATGGTGAAAGTTAAAAGGTCGATTGTGCGTGAGTTTTGAATAGAAAACAAATAAGTGTCAAGTAATATGGTAGTAGTTAGACTATTCCTTTCATATAAATATACCCATCACATTATATGTAATGTATTGCCTTTTCTTTTTTAGTTATGGAAACATTATAAACAAAATATCACATACTTCCAAGAAGATCATTTCTAGCTTCTTGTTCAATCGATTAGTTCACATCGGCTTATCATATTCTATCAAGAAGAATTCCAAGACTATCATTACTAAGATACACATCATAGATCCTGATCACTAGTTCAAAAAAAGAAAAGCTATGGTTGATTAGGATGGATGTGTCAATGATAAGCTCATCTTATATATGATTTATCCTAAGTTCAAAAGAATCAAAGAAGTTAGAAAAGCTTGAGAACATGAACTCCCTTAAGAGTTTATCAAGCTTTAAACTGCAAATAGTTTGCAATTTTAAAGGCAAAACAACAAATACACTATAAGAGGTAAAATGTGAAATGTATCAATTAATTAAATATTAAAAAGTTAAAATCTAATCTATTATATTAATAAAAGCTGAGTCGCGCAATTCAATCGTGCCATGTCACGTTCAGAATGGCCAATTGTACTCATTTTTGCCACATCATATAAAATCTGATGTGTCTCCCTTCAGCATTCAGGAACTCTTACCCATATTATCTCTTTTGGTATTTGCATTGTATTTCCTACCTACAAATCTCAATAAAGTCCGTTTATTTGAGCCCGCGGACGTTACACCTCTTGGTATACAAACACAAACTCATCATAAATGTAATTATATTTCTGTTTCCGTTTCCGTTTCAATTCCCATCTAACACCGCATGGACAAACACAATTCACCTACCTTTTTTCCTTATACATAATGACTCTACTAATTGACGAAAACGGTGACTACAGAATCTGGTTTAGTGCCTGTCCATTCCTCACTGCCCTTGAGACATTTCAAGCAAAGTGCAAAATTTCCTGCTCAGAGCGCAATGGAGACTGGTGAGAACAAGAACGCCAAGATTAATGGCGAAGTGGAGAAGGGGAAGAAGAAAATTTGTATTCGGGTTTCCAAGACTAAGAAACCCCTCTTCTTCTGCCCCAACCTTGCTAAGGTTGATATTACTTTCTCACTCTGTCTTTCTCCTTTTTCTTGCCTTCCATCTAATTTAATCGTTCTCTCTTTCATTAAATATAGAACAATGACAGTTGTTCTCTAATCCTTCACTCTGTTTTTCATTTTTCATTCTTCATTCAATTGATCAATTTTTGGACTGGACTATAGGTAGTAGTTTATTGTTTTCTTGATTCTGTTTTTTCATTTCTAATATTGTTTACCTCTTTTTCTAATATCTGCAGAAGTACATAAAACAAGACAATGACGTTGAGCTCTGTGCATTGGGCATGAGTATAATTTTCTTGAATCTTTTTACCTCTTTTTTTAGTATTTATTTGGACTTCTCTTGATATGAAATCCATTTGAAACATTACCTGGGAATGAAATCCATAAATTAGATGGCATGGGTCTATTGTGGTTGGCGGTAGCATTTCGAAATGACATTGTACTTGCTAGAGTTAATTTTCTTATTATTGTTTCTGGATTTATTGATTTTGGGTTTAATTTCCAATATTCTTATTCGATTTTTTTTCATGTGTTGGGCTTCATAATCGTTTCCTTTCAATTTTAAAGAAAGGTAACATTTTTATTTATTTAATATCAGAAACATATCCAATAGTCAAAGAAGCGTGCATTATTATTCTGAAGCGAGAACTGTTATTTCTGAAATGATATTGTAAGCATTGAACAATGAACTTTCTGATCTGGTAGCATTGTTCTCTTAGGCTCTGTTTGGATGAGGAGTGAAAATGGGAGGAAGAAAAATAAAAGGAAAGAAAATGGAAGGAAGAAAAAGGAAGAGAAAACAAAAGGAAAGTAAGAGAATTTTTTAGTTGTTTCATTATTATTTATATTATTATTTATTTATATTATTATTATTATTTTTATTTTTATTGTTATTATTTATAATTTTATTTTTATTATTGTTATTCTGGTCCGATTTCTATTTCTTGTGTATCTCTTTCTTTTGCTATTGTAACAAGCCAGCATATACATTTTTTGTTGTTTTTCTTCGGTTCTTACGTGCTTATCCCTGCATTGTGTTTAAACTGCTGAGTACCCATAAGAGTAAGATTGTTGAGGATTTAAAGGCCCTGCGTTGTTTTGGATTTCAAGGGGAGTGGTTGGATGGCCTGTTCAAACAATTTGAACGCTCTCTTCCTGCCGTAGCCTTTGAAGACTCACAAAAGGTGCAAGACGCTATTCGCCTTCAAGAGCAGCATAACACATCATTAAAGAAGCAGATAGAGGACTTGACTTCTCATTTGGCTCGTGGGGAAAATGAGTTGTTTCGTCTTAACGCCAAGTACAAAGAAATTGATGAGGCTCGTGCTAGTCTTGATGTTGACTTTCGCATTTGATTCCCCGGCTTCGTGTTTATGTTACTAGCAGTTTCTTTTTTTTTTGTTTTCATGACAACTATGTTGGTTTATGCTTTTGTGTTTTGTACTTCTAAATTGTTTTGCGGACATGTGCTGTTATCGTTTTATTATCAATCTTCTCTTATTGGGCCATTGTTTTATTTCGTTAGGCATTATGGGCTCTGTAAGCGTACTTAAGGAGGATAATGCCATAACTCCCCCTTAGTTTTCACTTAGGGCCTTCAGTACTTTGGGCATTATAGGCTCTGTAAGCGTACTTAAGGAGGATAATGCCATAACTCCCCCTTAGTTTTCGCTTAGAGCCTTCAATTCTTTAGGCATTATAGGCTCTGTAAGCATTCTTTAAGGGAGATAATGCCATAACTCTCCCTTAGTTTTCGCTTAGGGCCTTTTAAGTTTTACACAGATTGTTACGTTGCTTGCATCTTTTCCTTTGTAATTGTAAAGAAACAAATTTGGAGTTTATGTCATTCTTAATCATTCAAAAGGATAATCTTAATATGCAAATACATACCTATCCTCTAGGTTCTCAATACCAAAAGGAAACTAGCTTTACTCATGCCAAAGTAAAGTAAATAAACTGTCTTAAGCGTAATACTTTTTTACGTACTTGAAATTCACCGGTCCTATGACACGTTCATCTTCTGGATCGATCAATGTGCAGTATCCACTATCATGCGC
The DNA here is from genome assembly GCA_026901365.1 of Sesbania bispinosa. Classification (NCBI taxonomy): domain Eukaryota; kingdom Viridiplantae; phylum Streptophyta; class Magnoliopsida; order Fabales; family Fabaceae; genus Sesbania; species Sesbania bispinosa. The sequence goes on along the minus strand of QLOH01000969.1, from coordinate 65,528 downwards.
TTCCTTCACAATATATGGGACTTCCCAGTTGGGCACCCACTTTGACGTATGTTGTCTTCTCATCACAGCATCCGTGGCTTTGAGTACTAATTCCCCTTCATGAAACATCCTAGGCCTTACTAGCTTTTCGTAGGCCAAGGTCAGACGCCTATGATGTTTCATTAGTTCGTCTTCTGCCCTGGTTCTGTCCTCTTCTACTCCTTCTGCTGCCGCTTCCCGTGGGATCTCTTCTCCAAGAATCATCCTTACTGAAGGTATCACCACCTCCACTGGTAATACAGCCTCGGCCCCATAAACCAGTGAGAAGGGTGTAGCCTTTGTGCTACCATGTTTTGTGGTTCTGTACGCCCACAATGCAAGAGGTAAGTATACGGCCTATTCTCGAGGCGCGTCTTCAACCATTCTTGCCAGAATGCCAACAGGTTCTTATTTGTGGACTCAGCTTGGCCATTGGACTGAGGGTAGTATGGGGAAGATTTATCATGTCTAATAGCATATTTCTCCAGTATCTTCCTTACCTTTGCGTTGATAAAATGGGTTCCATTATCCGACACGATTCGCTTAGGCAGACCAAAGCGACATATTATATTTTCTTTTATGAAGGACGTTACTACCTCAGCCTTAGCTTCCTTTGTTGCAATTGCCTCTACCCATCTGGTGTAGTGCTCTGTGGCTGCCAGAATCCACCGCTTTCCTCCGAAGGCCGGGGTAATTGGCCCCACAAAATCCATAACCCATGTATGGAATGGATATGGAGATGCTATCCCATGTATGCTGGCTGATGGAGCGTGGATGAGATCTCCTTGCTTTTGGCATTGTATGCATTTCTTGGCAAACTCTAGTGTATCTTCTTTCATTTTTGGCCAATAATAACCCATTCTTAATATTTCAACCCACAGACTCCGTCCTCCCTGATGCCTTCCACACACTCCTTTGTGTATTTCTGTCATGACCGCCTGTTGCTGGGTTTTTTTATGCAACGCAATACTTCACCTGTGAAGCTTCTCCTGAATAATTCCCCACTTCTACAAAAGTACCTCTCAGATTTCCTCTTAACCTTTTCTGCTTCTTTAGGATCCAGTGGTAAGATACCTGCTTCTAAATACTCCTTCACAGGTTTTCTCCAATCTACTTCTATCATATTCACACCCATCCATTCTGTTGCATCCTTACACTGGTCACACTTGTTTTGAATTTCCTCGCAATGTGCCTTCATGGGAGGCCAATACATCCCTACTCGTTGCATTCTGCGATACAAGCTGGGTCCTTCCTCCCCGCATATGGCGTGATGTAAATTTTCTGCTGCACGCACGCCCTCCATTTCTGCAACGCACTTCATTAGGAGTCCTTAAGCGTTTTTTCTATACAGCGTCCCTCTGAGCTCTCTGTACTCCCTGGCTACTTTAGACGAGACATGTTGTCTCAATTTTTCTAATATTGGCCCTCTCCAATCTTCCATTCCTTCTTCGCATGTCTTTATTGTCAAGCTTGGACTTCCTTTTTTTTTAAGATCACCACCTGCTCACTCTCATCTCTTTTCTCTCTGGCCCCTATAGTTGCCAGGGCGTCAGCATATTTATTTTTTACTCTGGGCACATGTACAACTTCCACCTCTTCAAAGATTGCTGACATTCTTAGTGCCTCTTCACGGTATACTGCTAGTGCTTCCTCTTTTACCCCGAAATGGCCTCTTAGCTGCTTGATGACTAAATTAGAGTCTCCTTTGATGCGCAACCTTCTTACTCCTAGTTCCTCGGCCATCCTTAACCCCAAAATTAATGCTTCATATTCTGCTTCATTGTTGGTACAGGGGAAACCCAACTGGTAGGAGAAGGCAAATACCTTTCCCATTTCCTGCTCTAGAACCACGCCTGCACCTCCCTGTGGGTTTGCGGGAGTACCATCAAACTGTAGCGTCCACCAAGGCGTGTCACGTTTCTCACAGGTGTTAACGCTTGGGATCTCTCCCCTCAATTCCTCCGTTACATCATCTCCTTCCCTTTGGAGCATGCTGTTAACATATCAGTCAGTGCTTGACTTTTAATCTAGTGGGGTAAACCAGCTGAATATCATACTCGCTCATCATGTGTGCCCATCTGCTCATTCTTCCTGTTAGGGAAGGGTTCTGCAACAGGCATTTAATTCCCTCTGACTTGCACATTACTTCTATCGTGTGCGCCTGAAAAAAATGCCTGTATTTCTGTGCAGCGTAGGCAAGTGCCAAACAATAACGCTCCTGTTTTGGGTATCTTGTTTCGACATCCTTCAATACCCTGCTCAGGTAACATATGGGGCGCTCCTGCTCATCTATTTCCTGAGCTATCAAACCACTAACTGCTTGCTCTGTGACGGCTATGTATAGCCTTAGTGGTTTTTTGGGAATTGGGGGAGACATCACATGCACAGAGGCCATTATTTGCTTGATCTTTTCAAAGGTTCTCTGATGCTCTTCAGTCCATACGAAGGCGTTCCCTTCTTTTAACAGAGTGCGCAGGGGTCCTACCAGTTCGCCCATTACTGGAATAAAGCGCCTTATATATCCCAGTTTCCCTACTAACTGCTGGGCCTCTCTGACGCTGGTAGGTGGTTTCATTCTCATGATAACGTCCACCTTGCTCTCGTCCGCAGATACTCCTCCCCTATGCACCTTGAAGCCTAAGAACTGTTCAGTGCTTACCGCGAAAGAACATTTTATTGGGTTCATTTTGAGCTGGAATTTCCTACACCTTGTGAAGACAGTTCTTAGGTGTGCTTCATGCTCTTCACTCCTTTTGGATTTCACCACCAAATCATCTACATAGTCTTCTACTATGTCATGCTTTAAGTCATGAAAGATAGCTGTCATTGCCCGTTGATACGTCGCTCCCGCATTCTTAAGCCCAAATGGCATGACTGTGTAGTAAAAATTCCCGAAAGGCGTCCTGAAAGCAGTCTTCTCTTCATCCATTTTAGCCATTTTGATTTGTTTGTAACCGCTGAAACCATCCATGAATGAAAACCTTTCATGAGCCGCTGTGGCGTCTACCAGAGCGTCTATATGAGGTAAGGGAAAATCATCCTTAGGGCACGCTCTATTTAAATCTCTGAAATCGACGCAACACCTTATCTTCCCATTCTTCTTTCGTACTGGGACTATATTTGCTAACCACATTGGGTGTTGGATAGGCTTGATGAATCCAACTTGCAACAGTTTCTCTACTTTTTTCTTAATCTCCCTTTCTATTTCTGGTGCAAACTTACGTGGGGCTTGCTTAACTGGTCTCGCTTCAGGTCGCATTGCAAGATTATGAGTCACCAAATGAGTACTTAACCCAGGCATGTCGCTATAGTCCCATGCGAAAACATCCCTGAATTCCTTCAACAGTTCGATGAGGCTTCTCTTTTCCTGTTCTTTCAAGAATCGGCAGATAAAAACTAGCTTCTTTTTGTCTCCTCCTTCCCCAATATCTACTTCTTCTAACTCGCTCTCCTGATGTTTAGGCGTGTCCTGTAGCTCATTCGGCGCGTCCTGCACTAAGTTGCACGTACTCGTGTTTTGTTCTTCCACCATGGCTACCTCAGGGATGATGGGGCATTTCTTGGGAGGCCCCATCACTCCCCCGTGTCCCTATAAGATCCTCCACCTCACTTCCCCGTTACGCAGATATTCCTTTGCCATCCCATTTCCTGCTCTGCTTCTTGGTTTTTTGAATGCCTCAGTTGGTCGGGTGGACCCTCGTGCTTCTTCCCACCTCCTATGCCCTTGCAATGCAATGGCCTGTTCGATATCCAAACGGCTGCTTCCAGGAGGTGCTAGCTCATCGAAGAGAGCAGCGTCAATCAGGTGAGATTCAGACGCCTCAAAAGGGGCTCTTACTCCTTGAATTTCTATGTCCTTCCCCTTAAAGTTGGACTTTATGCACTGATGAAGGGTGGATGGGACACATTGGTGCAAGTGTATCCAGGGGCGTCCGAGCAGGAGGTGATAGCTGGGATCTCCATCCACGATCTGAAATGTATTCATACTCTTAATGGGCCCTACCTCAAGCACTGCGTTGATGCATCCCCCTGATTCTACTGGTTCACCGTGGAAGGTGCTCAATGTTATGTCAGAAGCCCGGAGACGGTGGCGGGGAATGTTTAACATTCGGAACAAATGCAATGGTAATATGTTGACACCAGATCCGTTATCTACCAAGGTGCGTCTAACCTTTACTCCTTCAATGAACGCCTCTACATACAGAGGTTTGTTGTGGCAAAACTCCACTCCCTGCAGCGCGGGTTCCCTGAACACGATTGCTGTGGCATGCGCTCGTGCCAATCTGGTAAGCGGTGCATTCGCAGCGCTAAGTTCTCCACCGTGATTTTTTATTATTCCGATCAAAGCCTTGGCCGCTTCTTCCTGAGCGTCATAATCTAGTCCCAGTTGCCCAAACAGGATTCGGAAGCTTCTTGTCTTAGCTAGCCCAACTGCTAATGACTTTTCTTCGGTGTCACTTTCCTCCTGGACCTCTTTAATACGTATCCTATTATCCGTTGCTGCTGTTATGGCATTTACCCCATGATTGGGTAGCGGTCTCCTGAGCATGTCGCCTTCTTCCTTGTCTTTTTCAGGTAACAGGACTTTTCCCTCCATCACTTGTCTCTGAAAGACACGCCTGACAGTCCAGCATTCTGTCGTAGTATGCGCCCTGGTGCAATGTAGTACACAGAACGAAGGGTCTTCATACTGTTCTTTGGACAAAGGGGGTTTGTTCACCCTTGATCGGATGGTCCCATCCTTCAACCACTCTTCTATCAACTGAGAAGCCTGTTGTCTATTAATGGGCAACGGGGGAAAATTATCGATGTCATGAGGCGTAAATTTCTTCGCCGATTGGTTATTTCTGAAGGTCTTTTTTCTCTCTCTTTCCAATGCGCAAACTTCGTATGCTCCCTCCGCTTCCTTACTTCTTTTCCATTGCCTCTTCATTGCTTCTGCCACGTCTGAACCCTTCTTCATGAGCTCCGCAAAGGTTGTAATTCCTCCCAAGCTGAGGAAGATTTGGGAACCATCCTCTACGTTCTTTATGCATCCATAAACTAGATCCGCCTCTGGCAAAGTTTCCTTACACTGCAAGGCGCGGTCTCTATAACGCTTTATGAACGTTAAGAGCCCTTCCCTTGGTTTTTGCTTGACTCTTCCTAGATCCATTATGTGTAGGGCGCCTTCTTCTTCAAGGAATTTCCCACAAAATCCTGATGCCAGTTCTTCCCAAGTTTTTATTGAACGGGGGCGTAATTTTACATACCACGTGAAGGCTCTACCTAAAAGCAAATTTGAGAATTCCTTCAGCCTCAGCTCCTTGTTGTTCCGGTGCACGCCTAGATCATCCAGGAAGGACATCAGGTGCTCTCTTGCACTGCTGGTTCCGTCAAACTTCCTGAATGAGGGTGGTTGGTAACCCGTTGGATATGGCGTGTTTAGTACTTCCTCGGCCAAGGGTGGCTCGATATCGAAGGTAGCGGCTGGGTCTTCCCTCCCTGCTTGAAGCAGTCGTCTGAGCTCTCCCTTCGTGACTAGAGCATCATCACCACGCCTTTGGGAGGCTCCAGTGTTGCCCTGTGGGTGGTGAGCTTCTAGCTTGGTTCCCTCATCTTTTGTTTGGGCTTGTAGGTCAGCCACCAAGTTGGCCAAGCTCTGTTGGCTTGTCATAATACTATTCAACATGTCTACTGGCACCACAGCGTGGGAGTTGTTTTTTGTGAGAGTTAATCCAGCCGTCCCCAGGCCATCTAACAAGTTCAACTCTTCTCTCCTTGGGGTCCCGTTGGCTGTGGGAGTCACGAAATGTGCTCCTTCCAGCTCACTGCTGAAAGGCCCGTTGCCGGTGGCAATGTTAAGGTCTATTCTCTCTCCCTCCATTTCTGGGAAGTCATCCAAGTTAAAGGACAATCTCCTGGGCGTCATTCTTCTTCCTCGTTCTGTCATGGCACCTCCCTAGTGGAGTCGCCAAATGTTCCGGTCCGATTTCTATTTCTTGTGTATCTCTTTCTTTTGCTATTGTAACAAGAAAGGTGACTAGTGAGATGCCATACAGGATCCTCCTTTCTCTCCCCCCTTCCTTCTTATCCTCCTCCATGGTCCTAAGGCGTGCCCATTGTCGGGAGATCCATTGGGACGCCATTCCTTTTCTTGCTAACTCCCCTGATGCACTTTTCTTCATCCAGTGATTAATTCACCTGAATAGTGTAAAGACATCCTCAGTCCTGCAAGCTGCCTTCTGACACTCTTTTAAGTCTGTACGCCCCTGCTGTCATACTTGACCAACTTCCCTTACTTCCTTTTTGTCTCTTCCCTTATTGGGCCATGACCCATATGTAATACCCATTATCTCAGATCTTTGATCTTCAACAATTGTTTATATTATTATTAGATATTTTTTGTATTATTATTACTTGAAAAATTATTATTATTATTTTATTTATTTATTTTATTATTATTTTGTTATTATGATGATGGCCGCTGACGAGAAACTTGGACAAGAGGGTAGAAGGGGAAAACTTACTCACAGCTAGTTTTCTCACCAAAAGTGCCGAGAAAATTTTTGGTGGGCCTGACAGTTTTCCGTTCCCTTACTTTTCCACTCTCTACCAAACATCTTTCCGAGCAGTTTTTCAGCTATTTTCGTGCTTCCTTACTTCCATCCTTCCATTTTTCATCAATACAAACAGAGTGTTAATATAGTGAATTACTCTTGAACTATGGTATAAAATTAATATTGTTCATTATAATAATTCCTTTGTATTCTTGATATTATTCTTTTCATTCATTGCATCCAATTAATCATTATTATTATGCTGTTTCGTTGATTCTAATCAACTTTTTTTGTTCTTTGTTTGATAAATGATAACCGTTTCTTGGTTTTTCATCACTATAAAAATTATGTGTTTTGATTTCTTTCTTTCTTTTCCCAACTTGTGCATGTATCATTTACTGAAGAACATATATGTTGGGGAAATGAATTATTAAATTAGATGTTGTTTGATAATCAATAATCAAAATTGATATTAAATCAAAATTTATATAAGAAATGCTTGCAATGAGTTGGTGAACGATTACAATGCATTAATTGGTGGACTGTTACAAGTCTGAATTTTTGTTTTCTATATAATAATATTATCACATGATAAAATGTTTGAATTATATATATTCTCACTACAACATAAGACTTTTTCTACCAATGCTTTTATGAAATTGAACCTTCTCTTTTAAGCCCGTATCTATATTCCTGTATAATATTAGTATATTATTTTAACTATATTATTTAATATCATTTTGATTACTATTTAAACTTTATTCTATCAAAAACTAAAATGAAAAAATATTAAAAATAAAAAACTTAAAGTCAAACATTAATCTTCAATAATAAAATCATATAACTCATACTATAAACTTAATTTCCACAATTAATCAGTTACAATTAGTAATATCTTATTCATTTATTTCTTCATTCCATAATCATCAAATGCATAATTAACAAGTATTTTATCATTTCTAATTCTTAGTCGTTATTAAATTTAAATTCATTACAATTCATTCCATATAAATGTCATTTAAAATCTTAATTATATTTAAATAATTCAAATATAACATCAAATTTATAAGATGCCAAATCTATTATATATATTAAAGCTGAATGTGGCGCCTTTAGATTTTGTCTGTCCTTGCAATATAGATATAGGAACCACACATCAGACCAGGTTTAAAACCCTTTGTCTCAAAAACCCTTTGTCTCCTAATTATTAATCATTAGCTAATAAATTAGTGAATGATTGCAATAGGTTTACAAGCCTGGATTTTAGCTTACTATATAATATTGTTATCACTTGAAAAAATGTTTGAATTATATTCCCACTACAACATGAGACTTTTTCTACCAATGCTTTTTATAATCATTGTAAGAAATTGCCTGATAAAATTGAAAAAAAACTAATGTAAATAAATCTAATCATATGATGGATAATTGATAATTATCTCATCTACTTCAAATAGAGCACATGAATTAATAAAAGCTTTAATTTTATTTAATTGAAAGTGCATTTTTTAAGGTGCTGAGGCAAGAAGTCTTTTATTATTAACCACACATTTGAAGAAAACATATGTATATAAATTATTATGCATTTTGTAAGGTGCTGAAGGCAAGATATAAATAATTTATAAGAATAAGCAAGGAAGGAATATTATTCACTAGATGTACTACTTACATCTTTATCTTTATCTATATAATAATCTATACAAACAAATTTAGGTCTTGTCACCTCATCTCTATTTTTTTCCATGTAACAATATTTTTGCCATGTCAAATATAATCCAACGTGTAAGCTTCCCAAATACACCGTCTCTTTTTCACCATGTAGGTTTGTAACTCATGGTAACTCCATTATATGGTGTTTTAACCGTCATTGCATCTTCCAAATCCATCAGTAGCTTTTCCATCCATTACTATATTAAACATTAATAATTAACAAGCATCCTTCCTCTTCTTCACTTACTATTGACACAAACTCTACTATTGGTAGTTAAAAAATAAAAAGCGTCATTCGCTCAAAAATCTACTATTGATACAAACTCAATCATTACAAACATTTTAATTAACCAAATTTAAATTGTTTTGTACTAACTTAGCTTCAATATCTCAAACTTATATTTCCTTTGAAATTATTAATTCTTTTCGTTAAATTAAATCTGATAAACTAATTATATATTATTGCTATAACTAATATATTTAATAACTCATTTTTAAATCTAATTACAAATTCTTTTCTTAGCCGCGTGCGGATATAAATCTAGTTGTAATAAAAGTCACATGCCTAGTTTGAATCAACTTCTGGCTTATATGAATTTTTAAGAGAGATAAGTAACTTATAAAAACACCCTTTAAGTCTAAAGGCGTTTATAAAAAAATTAAAGGGTTAAATATGTTTTTAGCTCCTGAATTACACTCAAGATTTTGTTTTAGTCCCTATAATTTAAACTTGGTGGTTTTGATCATTCAAAAATTGAAAATACACCAATTTAATCCTTATTGCATAGTTTCGCTATAAATTTTACTATGGATTTGCTACAAATTTTTTATTAATAAGGACTGGAAAGAGATATTTTCAATTTTTGAGGGATCAAATCCACTGATTTTGAATTACATTGACTAAAATCAAATCTCGACTATATTTTAGAGATTAGGAACATATTTAACCATAATTAAATGAGAGAACTTATTGAAAAATTAAGTTGTAAAGACTACTTTTAACTTATGATTATTTTCTTGATGTAGCTTTTTTTTTCGAGGAGTGCTAGCAACACACTCTTTTGAACACTCTCTCTAACACACTCCATATGATTGGTTAAAATTCACATGGGTCCCACAAATTCATGGGCCCCACTCCCAAGTGGTGGGACCCATGTGAATTTTAACCAATCACATGGAGTGTGTTGGAGAGAGTGTTCAAAAGAGTGTGTTGCTAGCACTCCTCTTTTTTTTCTCCTATAAGTGTTTGTCGAAAAATTAGCCATTGGCTCATAGATATTTTTGTCTACATGAAATGCAATGATGTTCGAATCTAAGAACTCATGTTAAACTACCCAAACTCTCAACCACTATCCACCATCAGAGATTTTTCTTTGAGAATAGTAGACATAAGACATTTATAACATACTTTCGAATTATTGACATCTACACACGCCCGCATTTTATTTACCCTCTAAAACACAACCCATTTTAGAGGAGTGTTTATATTCAAATTCTCTTACAATTAATCTTCCCAATATCCCAATAGTTACATGCTATTGGATTACACTTCACCGACACCCACTGTATCCAACACTAATAACAGCTTCAAGCCTTCTACATAAGCCGTTTTTGAAGTTCAATAACATAATAATTTGCCTGTAGAATAAAATAAAACTCCAGCTTAATTTGTAAAAATATATAACATAACACAATATAACACCCATCAGAATGAACAAGATTCATGGTTGAATGAGGAAGTAGATGTTTCAAAAAAGCATAGTCTTCTCCGCTTGCTTGCATGAGACGTTCTGAGTGAGAACTCCATTGAGTTAGAAGCCTTTTCCAGCACAGAATCTAGTGCCTGGTGAACATTACTTGCAAGAGCTTGACATGCCTCAGTATTAACATTTTCCTTTTTGCAACATGTAAAGACAAACACATTCTTCATCCTACCTTCCAATGTTGATATCTCTGCCTTCACCAATTGTAGTTGAAGGGCTTTAAGTGTCTGTCTTATGTCTGATAGTATCTCAGGTCTGTAATCACAGCAAATAGTTGCCATATAAGACATGGGTCCATCTCCTCCTTCATCATATGGTTCAACTTTCACTTCATCAACATCCATTGGGATGAGATACCTTTGCTTGCTTCCACTGCATTCTTCTTCAATTCCTTCACTTGTTTAATTACTTCAGCCAGTAATGTGGCTTTATCCATCTAAAGAGTAACAATTGACCCCAGAAATCAAAGTCAACACATTTTAGCATATGTTTCATCAAAAGAAATTAAAGGAAGGACAATCATAAATAAAAGTAACATCAATTTTTTAATGACTAAACTCTCATTCTGGTAAAAGATTTGGAGTCGGTCATATAGTCTATGAAAGATAAAAAGTTGTTCAATTTAGTTATTGAAAGATGAAAAGTCATTCAATTAGTACCAAAGAGTTGTGGCTCAGTTGGCAACGCAGGCTGAGATTGTGGGAAGAGCTCCCGGGTTCGATCCCCACTAAACACATTCTTCGGGAGGGGTGAGGAGCTTTAAACGTGACTAAGCCCCGAATAGGATTCCCCTGGTAATAGGGGATACATATGGTTTCCACAAAAAAAAAGTCATTCAATTTAGTCCTTAAATGGATTTTTTTAAACATAAGGACTAAATTAAATGACTTTTCCATCTTTCAGAGACTAATATGACCGACCACAAATCTTTCAATGAATAAAATCAGGATTTATCATCTTATAATATATACTTTTAAACTACTGAAATAGCTATAAATAATTTTTTTTATATATAACAAGGACAGTTACTTTATGAAGTGATTAGTACTATACTACTAGTGTTTCAATTATCACCTCATCTAGCTATCAACTTAATTTCAACCTAAAGCTTGTCAGGGTGATTACTCAAGTTGATTGATCCTTTGATGATGTTTGACCTGAATCATTTTAATAAGCAGAGGCCAACCCCTGCAACTGAGTTATAATTTATTAAGGTAGTTGAGGAATAAGGAAGACAACACATAGAATTGAAGTCTAACCAGTTTTGATTATCCAATGCTTAAAAATAACGGTATTCCTTATCATACATCACCATTATGAGTTAGCCAACAAACAGTAGATGGCGGTGCAAAAACAAAAAAACAATACAAAACATGCAAGCCACATACTATCACATAATACCTCAAGAAACTGACTCTGTCATGCCATCCAAAAGAACAGCTGGCACATCTACAGCAACACTTGATTGCAATATCTTCTTTATTTTTATCTTTAGATAAAGATCATCAGATTAAAATACCTTGTCAAAATTGACATTCTACAGTGCTTTTTTTTAGGTTTTATAATTTGGTTATATGACCTAATCAAGGAAAAACCAAAAAACTCATTGTTTGCTTCCTTTTCCTTTTAGTAAAAGTGTTTCCTAGAAATCATTCCAATCAAAACTAGTATCCTTTCAAGAAATGAATAAATTAATAATGACAGAAGCTATTTGGACACACTGCACAATTAAACGAACACTGAACACAACCAGAATAGTCTATGGCCAGTAATATTCAGCTATTTGAGGGAAAAAAGGAAGAAACATTTGATTGACACGTATGTAACCTATTGAATAATTAATGCAGGATTTCTAGTTTGGGATAATAGAATATGCAACCATAAAAAATTATTGTGATCATGAACTATATAATCTGTGAGGTTGTAAGTCATACATAATAAATAATTCCACATTACATAATAAAGTGATGCATCTTGGTAGTTGACTCTAGCAAATAGCAACTACTATACCCAGTTGACCATACAATGACAACAATGATGCAATCAAAAGCCCTTAATTAATTACAATGATTACAATAATGTGCTTTAAATCTCAAAACTTGGTGTATATAGTATACAACAGACCATGAAATCCATTTTTATTTCAAAATCATTAAACAGGATGAAAGGGAAATATAAGCCATAAACATTAAGAAATAACAGAAAATAAATCATGGAGGTATAAGTTCGATTAAACATTGTGCATAAAACTAGAACTCTGTCAAAAGTCAGAATTTTTTATTGTCAAGCTGCATTGGTTGATAATGTATTTTTTTCCTTACCCCAAATCTTTTTCATTTTCAGCTACCTGATAGCTTGTATTGCCATCTTTCTTCAAACTTAAACTGTTTCACCCAAAAATGAAGACTATAATTGTTCCTATGTAAGAACTAGCTAGCTTACAAAATTTATAAATGTTATGTCAGTAAATTCATTTTGATCCTAATCTTTCAGTTAGAACTTACAGCCATATTACACAAAATTCATATTTTGATGAACATGCTAACCTATTATACAATCAAAGTGAAACCATAAAACTAAATATTCAAAAAGATTGAATAACCTTAGTCTCTTACAAATTACAAAAGTAGAATTTTCCAATTGAAGGAAGGAATAAAAAGTAAAACACACCTTTTCAGTGGAGGGCACAAGACCACGTAGTGTTGCAAGATGACCATTTATTCTCTCCCTCCTCCTCCTCTCTGCTTCACTATGGCTCTTCAAAGCAGCTAAGGCTTTGGCCTCAGAAATCTCATTCTTTCCTACCCTTGCAGTTGAAGGGCACTTCACCAACTCTCCCTTTTCACTCTCAAAAACCAATGAATGAGATGATGACGACCCACCTCCCAAAACACCACTGGAAGTTCCAAGGTTATGCAAAGTGGTATTGAAACCATCATAGCCAGATAAAGAGCTTTTGTCACAGAAGGAGTAAACCATGATAGTCCTGAACCTTGTAGTGGGGTGGTGCTATTATAAAAACAGAAGAAGAAACCAGGTGGACGAGTAGTGGGGGCGAACCAAAAAGAAAGCTTTTGGAGATGGATGATGTTCTGTGAACCTGCTACTTTGCTTTTTTTTGTTGAAGGTGTTGGTCATAACTTCCATTACGCAAAGGAACAACCTAAAGGGGCTTAAAGGGGAAGATCAATGTGAAAACATCCACATTTTCTTCTTGATGATTTTGAACTCTAGCATTTCTAGGTGGGAAAAGGCCAAAAAGGTAAAAGAATTTTGGGATTTGAGAGTTCAGTGAGACTTGACTCTGTATCTCAGATTTCAATGAAGGGACAAGGCTATGTGATGATGATATGGTTAAAGGTGCTGGTGGAATTCAGAGAGATAGCTAGAGATCACCACTGGCCACTGTTTTTGAGCTGAAATGCACTGTTATTGGTGTCATGTTGACTATAATATATATACTGGTGTAATAGTAATGCTCCTATGCTAATACTGTTACCACAGAATTCTTAGAAGTGGAAACCAACCACAAGATTTGATATTATTTTTCTAAGATAACATATAAATATCATAAAAAATATACAACAATTTATACGGTACAATTTTTCCCTTTATTTCTATCACATACAATATTTCTCTCTTTTTATCTCTAACTCTTCGTTGTTGTAAATATTGTTGTACAAATAACATTTCTCTTTTTTTTAATAGTATTAAACTTTTTTAAGTCACTTCTTCCAACATGCTCTTAGTTATTTTTAAAATTGTGTGATTGGTTAAAATTCACAAATGTCTCATCAAATTATGTAAGTCTCATTCCTAATGTAGTGAGATTTATATAACTTTAAATCAATAAAAAAGAGTGTTAAAATCACTTAAAAAGTGTGTCATAGAAGGTGTTGCAACCACTTTTTTTTTTTTCTCTTTTTCTTATTGGCTTTGATTTTAGAGGCGTGCAAGGTTTAAATTATCACTCATGTTACTAGGATATTATAATAAATGAAGTTATTGGACCACTGATTGAAAATAATTATGTTAATTTTTTTTCTTAAGCATTGTTGTGATTGGATGGTTGAAGTGCTGCTGCACCTTCGCCGCACCTTCCTTCCGGGCGTGTAAATATATATTAATGTTAAGAACTAATGTCATGCTCACTTGTTAAGTATTTAAAAAATGAAAAAAAAAAAATAATTTTAAAAAAATTAATGTTTTTTTATTTTTAATATGTCCAATTTATACTTTTAATTAAATATTTATATTCTTATTTCTTAAATAGCCTCTTTTTAATTTAATACACTCTAGACCCATTCCATACATACAATATTTATTAAACTGTTGATTTAATTTTATTTCAATAGCAGGCTAGCTGTAGCACATAAAGGTGAGCAAAAAGTTTCCCGACAAAATGCATTTTAGGAGCGTTTGGTAAAAAAAACAGAAAGCATTGTACAACATCAATTTTTTTTTCCTTCTTTGATTTTAATAATAGTTATATGAAAAAACAAAACATTAGATAGAATATAAGATAAAAGTTTAAAAAATTATTATGTAAATTACGGAACAATTTTTCATTCCACTCATCATATAATCAAAGTTAAAACATTCATTTTTTTTCCATTTGTTAAAAATTTTCTGTCTCAGAGCCACTTTTTTCTCTTAGCCTACCTCCTTCGTTCTTTTTGTTCATTTTCTCCCTTAAAATTATTTGTAACTCGATATGGACCCACATGATGCACAAGTAAATAGATGAAATATTCTATACTTTAGGTTAAAAAGTACATTGGCTTATTACAATAAGTTTTGTATGGTCTTTACATTGAAAATTTGAAACAAATTAACCTACCAACAAAGTCCGATACAGTTTGACAGATAGCTGGGTATATGAAAAAGACTTTGGTGGGAAAGGCAAAGCTCGCTTCGGTGATCTCTGCACCTCAAAAAGGATTATTATCTAGCTATCGGTTGAGGGATACCCTTGGTTAAAAAAAATTCAAATTAACCTTAAATCTATCTAACATAATTCAATATTATATATGTCCAGTGTGTATTGATTTTATGTCTTTGCCATAGTTTTCCTTAAACACATTCTTTCCAATTAGAAGTGTATACCAATGTTTTTATAGGAGTAAATTATATTGAGTCTCAAAATATTATTAAATGGGTAATAATGTTTAAGTCTCATAACCCTGAGTTTTAATGAATAAGAAATTTGGTTAAATTCCTAAAAAAAAGAAGGAACAGTTTCTGCTTAAGGTAGTTTCTGTGTTTCAGAAAACGTCTGATACAGCAACCCTCTGAAATCATGCAACCCCCTGATATGGTGCAACCTTCTGAAGAAGAGGAACCTGCTGATTGATCAAGACTTACTAAAGCCAAAGAACCTTATGAAGATAAGAGACGACGTACTGAGACTTGTATCTTTTTGGAAAAGAGCTTCTCTGTTAATTCCTTTTGAAGACTCAAGTCTTCCGTAGCTTTTCCAGTTGTTCGTGCTTCTTCTCCTTCTGGAAAGTTAGAACGGTTGCTTTTTGGCATATTTCAAATCTCTATTCACCAAAAAGGCAATGTCTGCTGTGAAAGTACACTGTGCTCAGAAAAGTAGAGTCTGCGCTGCTGACACCTACTACCTGATGCACCTGCTACTGCAAGCTACCAAGGCTATGTGTCACAACGGGAAGAAAGCTATCTCTCACAGGATTTAGAGAAGTCTACCAGTCTCATTTCTCTTCTCCTATATATATGAAGTCTCATGCAGAAGAAAAGAGAGAACGAACCAACTTGCTGAAGCACTGTTAAAATTCTCTGAGAGAAATATTCATTTGTTTCATTTGTACAACAACTTCTTATCTTGAGTTATACTCAGTTATTTGTACATCTTATCCAGTTTAGGCTTTAAACTTGTGTAATTTAAAAGCTTAAGCATTTTCTTTTATACACTGTTTGTGCTTGAGCATGGAGAGGCTTGTTGTTTAAACAATACTTTATATTAATAATAAAATCCTTCTGAAGGAAAAAATTCTCAATAAACACAACACAATCATAAGAAAGATGATTTATGAAAGAAGATGAAGAAAACTTGGAAAATGTATTTGTTAAGTCCAAAATCCTCTTGAACTCAAGTTACAAAGCTTTTATGATCAAATTCTAATATCTAAATGTGATACTATATGTGTGCTTAAGTATGTCTGAGATAACACAAGAACAACTTGAATTAATCACTAGACAAACTTTGAAAAAATAGACTATATATCCATCAGAAGTGATCAATTCAATATCTAAATAAGTTAAAGCTATACTCTTAAAGCATAAGCATTAATTAATTAGCATGATAAGATTGTCGAAGATAAACGACATACATATGCTAATTTTGATTTTTCTAATGATTATCCGGGCAACGACATGTCAACAACTGAAATATCAAGTGGTCATCATCCCGACTTTTAAACATATTTACAAAGAAGAGCTGATATTCGTCATAGGCAAATTCATCGCTAACTTCAAACAAATTTGGTGGAATATATTTGGGAACGTTTTGTACATCAACATAATGAAGATTGAATGTTGTGTAATTCATAGATTGTTAAGTATTAGGTTACGTATTTTGTGTGAATATTATATCCAATTTTAATTAATAGAAATTATTATATATAATTAAAATATATTTAATATTTGTTTTAACTGGCATGTTTATTACATTTTACATTTTTATTTATTAATTACGTTTAAATTTTATCTAAATTAATATATTTTTATAATCAGTTAATTTAATTTTCTAAAAATAAAAAAAATATTATTGTATGTATTTCTTGTTTTAAAATTAGAAAATAAAATAGTATTTTAAGTTGAACTAAAAATTAAAATAATTAATATGGTGTAGCTTGTGGGAGTGGGACACATTTAGAAATTCTTGTAGAATTTCTATGTTAGATTGTTGAATTGGTTAAATTGTAAAAGTTGTTTAAAAAGTAAAAAGAGATTATGTGTACAAGCAGGACTCATAAAAATTAATAAAATAGGTTATAAGCAACTTGGATGAGATGGGCCCAAAAGTGGGTTGCTAAAAAGTTACCCACTTGCATGCTTTGGAGATGGTGGCCTTGGTGCCATCCTTCATGTTATGAAGCCATTTGTTGTTGTGTGTGAGGATTCTCTTCAGCGGTGCTGCCTTTCTAGTAAGATTTACCTAGTGATTTTGTAACTATTTTATAGTAAATGTTGGATGGAGAAGCTAGAGAGGCATGAGAGGATCTGGGGCTTTTTGTTGCTTGAGTCTATGACTGTTTATTAGTGTATTTTCTTTTACTTTTCTTGAATATTTTATTTTTGATATCAAATTATCAGTTATTTAAAAGTAAAATGTGTTCATATCATATGCCATTTTGTTGTTGTGTGAGGATTCTCTTCAGCGGTGCTGCTTTTCTAGTAAGATTTATCTAGTGATTTTGTAACTATTTTATAGTAAATGTTGGATGGAGAAGCTAGAGAGGCATGAGAGGATCTGGGGCCTTTTGTTGCTTGAGTCTATGACGGTTTATTAGTGTATTTTCTTTTACTTTTCTTGAATATTTTATTTTTGATATCAAATTATCAGTCATTTAAAAGTAAAATGTGTTCATATCATATGCCTCAATGGCATCCAAGTATGTGTTTGATAGTTAGGATAAAAAAATAAGTTTATAAATTAAAAATGGAAAAGAAATAATAAATAATGACATTTTTTTATTATTGAAGAGGCAAAAAGCCCGACATTTATTTTTGTTCAAACTAGTTAGTTACAAATAATGTTGAGGATCACAAAGGAAGAAAAGAAATATATATTCTTTCATAAGATGGATTAAGTGTAACTAGTATATCAACCCGCGTAATACGTGAATAAAGATATATTTTATGTAATTAAAATTAAATTTATAATAAATTAATATATTTAAAATTAAAAAATAAAAATTCGAATAGTTTGGACAAGTATTAAATTTTAAATTATAATAGTAGATTATATGTTACTATTGAAATTTAATTTACATTATTGTTTGATAGTAAGATTTGATTAAATAAATTAAAATTATAATGATAAAAATAAAGAGTTATATATGTTAAAAATAAGGATTTGAATAGAAAATGATAGGATGATATTTTGATTCTTAATAAATTTTGAGATAATATTTATTATCATTTAAATTTTCAAAAAGGAAAAAAGAGAATATTAATATTAATGATTGAGAGGGATAATCGCATTCTCATAAGTAGTATATGGAATTCGTCATTTAATGAGAAGAGAGAAATAATTCCTAAAATTATTGAAAGAGAGAGTACGGTGAGTGAGTACCTTACTCTCTAAAGTGAGGTCTCCCAAAATTATAATATAGAGAGTTGATAATTATATTTGTCTATTAGATGGAGGGTATAAATTTTAAAATCAAAGTAGAGCCAACCTAACGTATATTTAATTTAGACCAAAAGAAAATTTTAAAATATTTTTATTTAATTAACCGAATAAATTAATTATTAGAACTATTATAATTTCATTTTGTAACAAAAAAAGTTATAATTTCATTTAAAATTTATCTTTCAACTTTTTAAATGTAAAGTTATTTATTGAATTATAGCAATAAGTAATTAACATTTACGATAGGTAATATATTTAGTGGCTTTGAGATATAATCCGGTATATGAAATATTAAATGATGAAAATATTTTAATTAAGATAATAAATATGCATGATAGAAAAAAGTAATTCATGAAATAATAAGATATTTACTAATTAAAAAAAAAAGTCCTAATCAGATTAGACCTATTTTAAAAGGGAAAATTTGGTACTTTAAAAAGAGATATTAGGATTGAAAAATATTTCTAGGGATTTATTGTATTTATATATATATATATATATATATATATATATTTCATACAATTAATTAATTAACCCAACTACTTATAAAATTTAGGGGTAATCATGGGTTTGGTAGACCCAATATAATGAACTCGATCAACCCAACCCAACGCAATCAATTAAAAAAACGGGTTGAGTTGGGTAGACCGGTCGAATTGGGTTCTATACAGACGAACTCAATCAAATTGGGTTGGGTATCGGGTTTTCATACTTCCAACCCGATGATCAACCCAACCAACCCACCCATTAATAAAATAAAAATTTTTTAATTTTTTGTACAAATAAGTTATACATTTTAATATTTAATATCGTATAAATTAATTTCCTTGTTATCAAAATATAGGTTTTTATATTTTTGTCATTCTTATAATGACAACTTATATTTCTTATTTAAAGTATTGTTTATTTTTTATTTTATTTACAAACCAAACATTTTAGAATGTTAAACCCAATTGACTCAGCCTAACCCAATCATAATCGGGTTGGGTTGAGCCCAACCCAACTCGATGTCTCTCCATCAGGTTGAGTTCATCAATGGTTTGAACCCAACCCAACCCAAACCATGAAACTTATAAATAATGAAGACCTTAAACAAAGACTTTTTTGCCTTGCCTTAGGGCCCGCACCTGAATTAAGGAGAGTATAATATAATTTAAGCATGTATGCATCGGGTGAAAGGAGTATATTTTACCGATGATATATAATGATGTAAAGTTTGTGAGTCATGTAGATTTAAAAATGTTACCTAAAAGTAACATTTTCCTTTACATACAATGCATCTGGGTTTTGCATACTCTCTTCCATGTTTCTAGTCATTGTGCTTTTTAACATTACAAAATATAAAAAATAAATTAAAAATAGAAGGAGAAGGAGGAGACCAGGACGAAGTAATCCATATCATCATCAAACTTTAACATTTATATAATAATTTAATTAAAAAGAGAGAGATTTAACAACTAGATGCAAGAAGCCCTGTTCCGACAAATACCTAATCTCATGTCGGGGTGACTTTCTTCTAATGGTTGTGTGAGGTTTTGATTTGGTTATATGCACACTCCAAAATGATCCTTACTTCCTAAATTCGCCAAACGCATGGCAATGCTCACTTTCTTTATTATATGAAGGTGTATGGCGTCAAGATTCAACGTACCTTGTTTACTCATTATGATTTGACATTCATATAAGAGAGTGATATATATAATTTATGATTTTGCTCATAAATATTTTTATTCAGATGTGAAATGAATCGTGCAATAGATAATAACATTACGGTTAAGTTGCTCTTTAGTTTAGGAATCTTAGGAAGCTATGAAAGATATGCAAGTCATGTCATAAGGAGTTTGGTACAAAGAAATCACTCCAATATATATATATAGTCAGCTAGCTAAGCATGCTTCTTGTCATAACAAAGAAATTATATATATTCTCCATTTTTAATCACTTTGCCATGGCAGGAAATACATATCATATTCATATTTTAAAATGTTAAGAATATTTAAGTTTGATATTATATTATGTAGAAAGAAGTGTGATGACGTGAATCGGGAGATATTTTATCTTAGAACTCACGACAAATAGAGTCCATTTGTTCAGAAAATTGATTCTGTGATTAATAATAAAAAAATAATTAATGATATACATTTTATAAAATATGTTGAACAAAAATAATTTAAAATCAATTCTATAAAATTGATTCTGTAAATGTTCAAAATTTAGAACAGACACATAAATGTTCACAAATCACAATAAGAAATTTTAAACCATTGATTATAGAGAATAAAAAACCAAAGTGTAGGTATAAGAAACTTATAGACAAAATTATATATTAGGAAAGATAAAGATGACTCATTGCTTAAAAAAACCTTGATATAAGGAATATATGGATGATAAATTATAATGCTACAACAATAAATATTTTATTGTTAATTCGGATCAATGTCACCAAAGGAAATAAGTTTGCAATTTTAAAAGAATCAAAGAGAATTAAGAGTTTGTTTTATTAGTTTTATTTTTTAGTTTTTTTTGTAACTCATTTTTTTTAAACACTTTTGCAAATTCATTTTGAAAATTGTTTTTGAAAATGAAAAAATAAAAAAAACTTGCTTGATAAATTAGTTTTTAAAACTATTTTTGAAAACTAAAAATAGAAAACTCGTTTGAAATCGTATTTTTAAAATCTGTTTTTTGTATCTAAAAATATTGTACTACAAAAATAATGCGATGTGCTACAATAAAAACTGTAACTAATTTGTAGTTAATTCCAACCAAAGATATCTAGCTTTGAAATAACTATAATTTTAGCTACAAAATTAGTGGTAGCATAATACAAGTACAAAATTTCCTACCAAATATCTTGGTAGCTAATTTATAGTGAATTTTATAAATTTATATTAATAGACGCTACAAAATCTTAAACACACCACACACGTCCCTTCAACCTACGGTTTATCATATCATCTTTAAAACATTCAATTTATTATTTAATACGTATAAATAACTATATTACTATATGTTAAATATTTACACACATATAAGAACATCAAAGTATTGGACTAGGAACGAAAAGCTTAAAAACTGATGCATATAAAGAGAATGGAATACTTGTATATATTAATGAATGGAATTAATCTCAACTGGTTACATTCAAGTATGACTATATATATATATACACAATAACACATTTGAATTTGAAAATAAAATAAGGATTGTTACAGTTTGTTACAAGGCAATCCTAGGATAGGATTCCAATACGCCCCCGCAAGATGGTGGAGGATGGAACTACACCAATCTTGGTCTTGAGAAATGAGTGACGTGTTCCGGATAGAGGCTTTGTGAGAAGATCTGCGAGTTGATGGCTTAAAGGTAGATGAGAGACCATGAGTTGTTTAGAGGCAACAAGATCTCGAACAAAATGAAAGTCAATAGCCACATGCTTCATTCTAGAGTGGAAGGCTGGATTAGCACACACATAGGTGGCGCCAATATTGTCAGAGAGAATAGTTGGTGGAGATGGGAGAGAGACACCAAGTTCTAGAAGAAGGTGTTTCAACCATAAAATTTCAGCAGCTGTGGAGGCAATGGTCCGATATTCGGCCTCTGTGGAAGAACGAGCAACTGTGGATTGCTTTTTGCAAGACCATGAAATAACATTGGCACCAAGATAAATGAGATAAGCAGCGGTGGATTTGCGATCAGATGTATCGCCTGCCCAGTCAGCATCACAAAAGCCAGTGAGACACATGGATGGGTCAGAAATGAGATGAAGCCCATGGTCAATAGTTCCTTTGAGATATCAGAGCAATCTTTTGAGAGCCTGCATGTATAAGTTGGAAGGAGCTTGCATGTGCTGAGCCAATTTGTTAACCGTGAAAACAACATTCGGCCTTGTGAGGGAGACATATTGAAGTGACCCAACAAGTTGACGAAAGAGTGTGACATCACATGTTGGATCGTCATTTGATGAAGCAAGAGAGCAACTTGTAGACATAGGCGTGGAGATAGGTTTGGCATCAGACATGTGAGCCTTTTCTAGAATGCCCCGGATGTAGTGGTGTTGAGTGAGGAACAAGCCTTTAGAAGTGGGAATGAACTCAACGCCAAGAAAGTGATGTGGTGTGCCAAGATCCTTCAGAGAAAAGGTAGCTGCAAGTGAATGTTGAAACTCCTTAAGGAATTTGGTGTCATTGCCTGTTAACAAAAGATCATCTACATACACCAAAAAGTAAGCTGTTACAGAATCTCTTTGGTAAATGAATAATGAGGCATCAGACTTGGAGTTTGAGAAACCATAGCTTAATAGAAACTCCTTCAAAGCATTATACCAAGCACGCGGTGCTTGTTTCAAACCATAAAGAGCTTTGTGAAGCTTGCAAACATAGTTCGGAAAGTTTGGATGAACAAAGCCTTTAGGTTGATCCATGTAGACAGCTTCAGTAAGGGTGCCATTAAGAAAGGCGTTGTTGACGTCCATTTGGCTGATAGGCCAGCTACGAGATAAGGCAATACACAAAACAAGCTTGATGGTTTGAGGTTTTATGACAGGACTAAAAGTTTCCTGAAAATCAACCCCGGGCCTTTGATGAAAGCCTTTTGCTACCAGACGAGCCTTATATCGAGAGATGGAGCCATCCGGATGTCTTTTCAGTCGGAAAACCCATTTATTGCCAACAACATTATAGGTGGACTCCCGCGGGACTAGAGTCCAAGTGCCATTCTGCATGAGGGCGGAAAATTCATCTGACATAGCTTGCCTCCACTCGGGAGTAGTAAGAGCCTGAGAAACACATGTGGGTTCCACTGAGGTGGGAAGAGGGTATTTAGTAACATTCAGGGCAACTTTAGGCTTAAAAATGCCATTCTTGGCACGAGTGATCATGGGATGAGATGAGATGAGAGAAGTTGATTGTGAGGGTTGAGATGCTGCAGCGGGGGTCCGAGATAAAGATTCCGTGTACAAGTGGGATTCATCATGATAAGGTTGTTGGGTAGGGTGTGGAGAGAGGTTTTCTTGTTGTGGGGCTAAAGGTGTAAGTGGGGAAGGGAGAGATGTGAGGGGCGTTGGGTTTAAAGGGGTTGGGGGGTGCTGTATTTGAGGTTGGAGTGTTTACGTGATTTTGGGGTTGGGTGGTTGAAGGTTGATTAATTGGTGATGAGGTGGCGGGGTTGAATGGTGAGGTTTGGTGCGAGATTGGTGCGGATGTGGCGTGATTTTCGGATCAGGTGAATTGAGATGGATTGGTGCAGATGTGGTGGGATTTTGAATTGGTGGGAGCAGATGCGTGTTGGTGGATGAGGGGTGAGGTTTGAGGGTGTTACGGGTGGGTTGGTTGCGGAAGAAGTGGGATAAGAGATGAGGGGATGACTAAGTGGGGAAAAGGATATTTCAGGAGAGTTATGAGAGACATGATTTTTGAAATTTGAAGAGGAATGGAAATGTGTCTTCAACAAATTGGACATGACGAGAATGTGAAGTTTGTTGGTCTTGGGATCTAGACACAGATAAGCACTTTGACATGAACTGTAACCAAGAAAAACACAAGGATGTGACCGAGACTCAAATTATTTGGACACATAAGGTTTAAGCCAAGGAAACATAGACAACCAAACACTTTTAATTTTTGATAATTTGGTTCACAATTAAAGAGTTTGGTATAAGGTGAATGGAGATTGAGGATAGGGGTGGGATGGCGATTGATGAGAAAGGCCGCTGTTTGGATTGCATAACTCCAAATTTGAAGGGAAGCGACACATGATTAAGTAGGCAGCGAGCAGTTTCAACAAGGTGTCTATGTTTTCCTTTCAGAGATACATTATGCTCTAGGGTACGAGGTGGTGTTTTTAGGTGAGAGATGCCATGTGTTTGAAGAATGAGCGTAGTTTAATGAACTCACCACCATTGTCGGAATAGAGTGACTTTGATTTTAGTTTTAAATTGAGTTTCAACTAAAGATTTAAAAATTGGAAAGATTGATGAAACATCAGATTTGAACTTGAGTGGATATAACCATACATAACGAGAATAATGATCAATAAATATTACGTAATAGTTAAATCCATCAATGAAGTAATTGGAGCAGGGCCCTAACCATCAGAGTACACAATATCCAAAGGATGATGACTAACTAAACTAGACTTTAAAAAAGGAAGCTTATGACTTTTATTTGACAGACAATCATGACATTTATTGCTAGAGGTTGAGAAGGGGATGTTATGGTCTTGAGGGCATGGCTGAGTGTGCGGGAGGCAGGATGTCCAAGTCGGTGGTGCCAAAGGGAGAGGGATGGTAGGGAGTGCACATGGGATAGTTGAGGTGGGATAGTTCTGGTTGGAATCTTGTACACGTTATCTTCATTCGGACGCCGCGGCAGTAGCACCGCCCCCGTGGTCAAGGCCTTCACCTCAAAGTGCCAAGGAAAAAATTCAATGGAAACATCGTTAGTTTGACAAAGTTGAGAAACTGAGACTAAGTTTTGGGTAACAGAGGGTACACACAAATATTTGAAAGATGAAGAGATTTAGAGGGGGTGGGAAAGAGTGGTGGAACCCAACTGTGTTATGGGAAGGCGCTTACCATTGGCAACCATGAGGTGATCGGGACCATTGTAGTTGTCCTTCACTTGCAGTTTAGACAGATCATTGGTAATGTGATGTGAAGCACCGGAGTCCATGAGCCAAGCAGGTTCATAGGGTGTGTGTGTTTGAGCCAAGTTCACAGTGGGCATGGACGGCTTAGGAGAATTTCCAGGTATTTTGTAGCATGTCTTAGCCGTGTGTGACCTTTCTTCCCACAAAATTGACACATAGGTGGTGGGGAGGGAGTTGCCTTGGCGCTTATGATTGTTGAAGTGAGGGCGCCCACGATGTGTAGAGGAATGATGGACATGATTGGCTGTAACAGGAAACACAGCAGAAGCACGATCTTCACGTTGAAGATGTAATTCAAAGTCCACTAATTTGTCAAACAGATCATCAAAGCTGATGGGAGTATCACGAGTCCGAATGGAGGTTGTGAATTCTCGGAAGGAGGGTCCCAAGCCATTGAGGGCATAGATCACGAGATCAAAATCATCTAATGAGTGCCCAATTAAGGCAAGTTCATCAGCAGTGCTCCGAATTGATCGAAGATGTTCAGAGACAGAGGAAGAGCCCTTAGATAGGGTGCTGAGGCGCTCACGGAGAGACATAACACTGCGAGCGAGAACGGTTTGCATAAGCACGTTGCAGCTTGACCCAAGCATCTGCAGATGTGTCTGCAGCGGGAAATAACAGTACGTGCTTCTGAGTCACAGGAACCAAGAAGAGCAAGATAAAGAAATTTATCTTGGCGAATCCAATGTGTGTAGTCCGGGTTGGGACAAGTCTCAGCACCTTGGCCAATAGTGGAGGGGGGACAGGGAATGGCACCGGTGACATAGCCTTCAAGGTTGCGAGCAACGAGGAGAGCATTGAATTGTTTGCACCATGCGGGATAATTTGTATCATTAAGTTTTAATGGGGTAATTGAGTGACAATGTTGAATTCAATGAGTTCAGAGGATGGAGAGGGTCATTGTGGTAGACGATTTAGAGGCCATGAGAGGATCGAAGAAGAAAAAAAAGGGCTAGTTAAGCTTGAGAAGCTCTGATACCATAAAGAGAATGGAATACTTGTATATATTAATGAATGGAATTAATCTCAACTGGTTACATTCAAGTATGACTATATATATATACACAATAACAATTTGAAATTTGAAAATAAAATAAGGGTTGTACATTTTGTTACAAGGCAATCCTAGGATAGGATTCCAATAGCATATACAGAACATTATTAAAGGACATTATTTCATTTTTATTGAAGGCCTGCTAAATTAAATACTGCAGATTTTAATTATAAACTACATTGAATTAATACAAAGTTAGCTAGTATATACAAAGATAATTCGTGGGTCTCATGGGCACAAGAGTTTTTCAAAGAGAGATAGAAATTGGTAATCATTCACAAGAATCACAACAGAGAAGCTGCTCGTGCATCAATACTTGCTTGCACATACAGACCTTGATAAAAAATTGTCAAAAATTACAAGTATGCCATTAATGAGAAGAGCCTGATCTCCATGTGTTTTCAATTTCCAACACAGAAAAGAGAAATAGAGAACGAAAACCTAGTAAAACCTGTTTTCATTTTTTACTTTAAAAATAAAAAAACCAAGTGGAGTGCTACCAACACACACTCTAATACATTCTTTTCAACACACTCCATGTGATTGGTTAAAATTTACATGGATCCCACCAAATTATGTGGGTCCCACTCCCAATGTGGTGGGATTCATGTGACTTTTAACCAATCACATGGAGTGTGATTTGAAAGAGTGTGCTAAAGAGTATGTTGTTAGTACTTTTAAAAACCTAAACTGTTTTTAAAACAGATTTTATAAAAGTGGTTAATCAAACAAGTCTTTTAGTATTTAAATTCTAGAAAACTGTTTTTAAAAAGAGAAATCAAACGCCCCTAATATATCTGATACACTTTGTTTGGTTGCGAGTTTTCAATTTTTTTATTTTTAAAAATTTTCAATCAAATTTTTGAAACTCAACCAAAATTGAAAACCACTTTTTGTTGTTTTCAAAACAAACATTTTGAAAACCACAAAAAGTGGTTTTCAGTTTTTGATTTTGAGTTGTAAAAATTTGGTTGAAAATTTTTTAAAAACCAAAAACTGAAAACTCACCACCATCCCGAACGGGGCCTAAATAATTAAAGAAAAACTTAAAAAAAAAGAAATTTTAAAATCAAATCTAAATACACACAACTCCTAAGCAACTGGATTGGGTTTTTTCGGTGTGCAAGAAAAGCAATGAGATTTGAACCTAGAATCTCATGTTAAACTACCGGAACCCGTAATTGCCAAAGTGCAGGGTTTTTATTCCTCTCAAAGTAAAAAAAAATACAAATAGCTCCTAAACAAGAGATATATAACCCTAATTAATGATCCCAAAAAAAAAATTAATGTGAACTTTTATCCTCTAAGACTCAAATCATATTATGATATTATGAAACTATGATCCTCTTTTAATGTCTGCAATTTTATGATTTTTTTTTTGTCGAGTTTTAGTTGATTATATCCCAAAGCACTTACACAAACCTCTAATATTTTTTTTTATTCCTTTAACTCGTGCTTTTGTAATCTAACCCGATGGACAATATCAATGGCTGGTGGATCTTCTATTGGATGCATAGTGTCTATATATAGTTAGAGATTTCGAGTAGATAATTAATTCCCTCAAGTTATATCCTCGTCCTAAAATAGTAAAAAGTATCATTTTTTAATAGAGAGATTGATAGTTCATAGTTGATTGAAGATGTTATTGTTGAATCTTGCTGGAAAGAAAGAGTATGTCATCCAAATAATAAAACACGTATATATTTGAAAACAACTGTTGATAAGTTCCTTGTGATTTGCAATGTCGATCGATTGGGATTTTACACAAATTTAATTTATTTAACACTACAGGTTACAGCACATATTGATTTGGACGTCCCACCAAAACCCTTTTTATTGGGTTCAAGTCTAACTAATCGAACAGCTGAATTGACAAATAAACACTTGTGACATGTGACATGTGACATTGCAGCTTAATTCAAACTCCAGAAATAATAACGCTATAAAATTGCTATTATATCATTTTGTAAACTAGTATATGCATTTTCCATGCGTTGTTTGTACCGGTTTCTATTTCAGTTTCATGCTGATATTGAAGATCGTATACGCATTTCTCAGGCTGAATTAATTAATTCGAACTTTCACCACGTACGAAGCCCATTTTCGAGCATTCTTTAATGCAAAACTAGCATTTTGATCCGTGACATTTTTGGGACCATGCAGTTTAGTCCTCCAGAAATATTAAAAACACACTATAGTTCCTGATTTATTGATCCGTCTAGCTCTATAGTCTAAGAATGTCCTTCCCATTAAGTGCTTGCTCACGTTTAGCATTATACATAAAAAACGACGCCGTTTGAGTAAAATATGACCGATGAATATATGGCAACCCCCTTAATGGTCATCTCCTTCTTCTTCTTTTCTGCAATGTGTTCTCTGTTTTTTCTTCATTTCTTTGTTCTTCATCTCCATCCTCTGCGTTATTCCTCACTCCAGTAGTAGGGGGTTTTATGCGTACTATTATTTCTGGTTACTCATCACTGAAGTTCAAAGTCCGTCTTCTGTCCCTTCTTGGTGTTTTGTCCAGATCATCATTTTTGTCATCAACCCCTGTTTTTCTGAAGGTTTCGGCTAACAACAACAATGAAAGGAGGAATAATAGTGGTGGATCTAGGGGTTCATAGATTTTGCATAGGGCGTGTCTAGGGCCAAAATGCCACTGCAACATGCGGTCATTAAGATTTCAAATACGGATAAAAATGGAGATATTTCAAATACTGACTTTTAACTACTTAATAGTCTTTTAACTAATTAACTGACATCGACTAAATTTAAAACAAACAATCTAAATGTTGGGATATCAAGTATTAGTCCCACATTGGATAGGAATGGGCAAGGAGAGCAATATATAAGTGACAAGACCCATAAACCTAACACCTTAAGGTTTTTGGGTTGGATGTGGTGTTTAGCTCCACTTGTGTGGTTTGCTCATTGGCCCTATATTGGAGGCCTCCCCAGTGGTTTTCTATCTAACACTAAATTATATATATTGATTATAAACCCTCTGAAAGAGGAACAAGCCGACACGATAAAATTAGTTATTGGTCGAGTTAACTTACCTTGCACAATTAATTATAACAGGCTTGACTCTCACATGAATTCCCAGTGGAGTCGCCAACTGTTGCAAATGGGGTCGCGACGGGGGGAGGCTAGCCGAATAAGGAAAAAATTATAAGGTTCAATGGAGTTGCCACCAAAATTTATTTTAAAGGGAAAATTTTAGGAAAACCTTTTTAGAAAGAAAATGGTCTTTGGAACCAGATTTGGGTTCGGGAGTCGATTATGCGTAGGGAAGGTATTAGCACCCTACGACATCCGTCCTAAGACGATTACTTTAATTAATTGTGCAAATTTGGTTAACTTTAAAAAATATTTATTTTACCCCATTGAAATAAATTATTTTTGTAGTTTTTTATTTTTACTTTTTTTTGTATTTTTAAGTAAATGAAAGGATTTATTTAAGAAAAATGGTTGATTTTTATTAATGAAAACGAGAATGACACTTTGGAAAATTCTTTTTTGATATTTTCAAATTCTTAATTTTTTATGTATTTTTAGAATAATTGAGAAAAAATAAAAAAATTATTTCAAAAAATGATTGGGGTTTTTTCTTAACAGGGAAAAACATTTTGAAAATTTATTTTGGTTTGACTGGGTTGGTTCCCGCTCCTACGTATCCCCAGCTGCAATGGAGAAATCAGAGTCACGTAGTTCTAAAAATACATTGATTTGGTTGATTGATTTGGATTTGATTTTGAAATGATTGATTTTTATTTGAAAAAGATGAATGGAAAATATTTTGGTTGTTTTTGAAGAATAGTTTTCGAAGCATGATTGATTTTAAAAGAGGATTGGAAATGTTTAGGCTTATTTTTGTTTTTGAAGGAATTATTTTTTTTAAGAGAATGATTATTTTTTATTTAAAAAAAGGATTAAAAAATATCTTGACTTGTTTTTATTTTTGAAAGAAAATATATTTTGACTTGTTTTTATTTTTTTGAAAAGTTTTTTTTTTTGGAAAAAGATTTTTATTTTTTTGAGCTTGAGTTCACTTGCACGGGGTTCAAGTCAAGCACTTGGTTTGCTCAATAAACCCTTACGATCCAAATAATCTTTGAATTTATTACTTGTACGGAATTGAAATATTTACAACATGATATTTATATCGAACAAATATTTACAAACTTCAACAAATATGTTACAGGTCTGCTGCCTGAATTTTGAATTAAAAAATTACAAACACAAAATCTTATAAACAGAGGAAAAGATATTTACAAACACTCGACATATTTTTTTACGTTGTCATACAAATATTTACAAGACTATAATTTTTAATCATACTATTTATATAAAATGATACGAAATTTGATTTAAGTAAATATTATAGAAACAATTTGGATTATGAATCAGACATTTCTTAACAACTTAAACAACATTTATACGACTACAATTTTGAAACAACAAATACATTCATAAAGAAATTAAATTAAACCACTATTTACAAAGACAAAATTATTGAATAATCAGAAATAATTTAACGAACTTATAAAAACACAATCACATCATTAAATCTAAAATAAATATTAAAAGGAATGAGTTTCAACTGAATAGATCAAACACAAAATAAGAGAAACTCACCTGATGCTAGTAAAGGGATTGTTATTCGTACCACCTTTTTCCGCTACTCACACAAATCTAAGGGCCTGTTTGGTTTGAGGAAACGTTTTCTGTTTTCATTTTGTTTCCTGTTTTCTGAATTTTACAAAAAAAAAAACTGGAAATGCTGAAAACAGCAAATTTTTGTTTCCAGCATTTCCAGTTTTTCCTTTGTAAAATTTCAGAAAACAGGAAACAGAAAATGGAAACAGGAAATGAAAATGCAAACCAAACAGGCCCTAAGATTTTTTTGCCATGAAATTGCTATTCGCACCATCTTTAGTTTTTTCTGGCTAGGTATTTGTTGTTCGCACCACCCATCTTATTGTTCGCACCTCCCTCACTTATCTTATGAGTAAGCACTCAAATTGGTCCCCGAAAGATATGGGGTCGGTCAGAGTAGTCCCTGAAAGATGATAAATTGCAAAAACGTTCCTGAGAGATTCTTACGTCAAGCAAAATAGTCCTTCTGTTAACCTGTCTCTGTTAGAATTAACAGAAGTGCTGAGGTGGCAGAAAGATTGACTTTTTTCAAAATGGTCCCTGGTGAAATGTCTCTGATGTGGCATAAAGATTCATATTAGTCAAATTCGTCCCTGGTCATCTGAAACGTCCAAGAGCCTTCCCTCCAAACCCTTTCACCTTGTTGTTGAAGTAACCACTTGTGAGGGTATTAGGGGTTCTCTTTCTCATTCAATCGGTCATTCATCTTAGAAGCTTACTAGGGTTTCGTGGTCAGAGAAGAAAGGTGGTAGCCGTGAGGGGAGAAGATGAAAACGTTGAACGAAGCTTTTCACCTGTGAAGGTACGCTGATCTCCACTTGGTTTTTTCGTATCGTAATCTGTTTATGTTCTCAAACCTGTGCGATGTTTTTCCCATTGTGACGATATAATGTATTAGATGGTGTAGTGTTTTAGGGAAAACTGTTTTCATGTTTCAGTCTTGGTCTCATATCTTTCGTCCCTGCTATATTTGTTCTTGATGTGTAAATGTGCTCTTTTAGGGACTATTGTGCTTGATTTAGAAGTTGTGCATGTAACTGTAATGTGGTCCCTTGAATGCAGAAAGCTAATAACTGTGTTTCTCATAGTGTGGCCGCTGTGTGTTTTGTTTTAAGTGTATGTTACTGTATGATTGACTAAGTTGCATGGAATTTATGAATTTGTAGATGGCTACAGAAAGAATCACTCTAATTTTACACCATAGAGGTTTCCTAGGAAGATAAGATGGAGTGTTGCGATATATTGGTGGTGAAATTTGTGTGTGGGAAGGGTTAGATATAGACACAATAAATAAGTTCACAGTGGAGACCTTGTGTAAGGAACACTATTATCGAAGATTTGAGAAAATCTACTGGTTAAAGCCTGGGAGAGACTTAGAGGTTGGGTTAAGGGTGTTTGAAAAAGGATGTTCATGTGGTGAACATGTGTAATGTAGCTAGGAAAAATGCAGGGGAGATTGAAATTTATTTTATACACCCAATTGAACAAACACCACCTGTTTCTAGACCCTCATGCCAACCTTTTGAATCACCTCTGCAAAGACCAGTTAACTCACCCTAGCCATATGATGAGGGATGACAGTGATGACTATGAGAGTGCTAAGAATAGTGCATACAAACCATCTCCTACTGTTAGTGAAGATGATGATATGGATGATAGTGTGGTGAAGGACAAAAGTGGAATTAAGAGTAAGAATACACCTGTTAAGAGGAAAAAAGCAGCAGCAAGTAATGACAAGGGGAAGGGAGTGGCTGTTGATGCTAGTGATGAAGATGAAATTTCTGTAGAAGAGGAAATTGATGTAGGTAGTAATGTTGGCCATAGGGAGTTTTATTCTCAGGGGATGTCAAGTGAACCTCAATTTGGACCTGAAGTTGGACCTCAACCTCAAGAGTTGTCTAGTGATGATGAGAAGAAGAGCTATCACTCTGAGGAACTGAAGACACCAGTGTCATCTGATGATGAGGAGATTGAAATTATAAGACCTGTTTTTCCACAGTTTAATAAGGCTGTAGGCTTTGGGCATGTCAACTTGGAGATTGGAATGGAGTTTGCAACATTGGAAGGGTTCAAGAAAGCTGTGAGGGACTACACCATACACCTTGGTAGAGAGATTAAATGGGTAAAGAATGATAAGGTGAGGGCTAGGGGAAAATGCAAGGTAAAGGAGTGCCCTTGGATGATTTTCTGTGCATTCTCTAGTATAACAAGAAGCTTTCAAATTAAGACATTTAACCAAGAGGCATTGTATGGCAATGTGCCAAGTCTACAAATGTTGCTCAGTTTAATGCAAATATGGAGATTGTGAAGTTGAAGAATGATAAGGCATGGGCCTACTTGAACAAGTTTCCACCACAGTCATGGACTAAAGCTTTTTTTGATGAGAGGCCAAAGTGTGACAACATCACAAATAACAATTGTGAGGTGTTTAATGCTAAAATTTTGAAGTTCGGGGGGCTTCCTATTCTTACAATGGCAGAGGAGGTGAGATGCTATATAATGAAGAGCATGGCCAATCATAAAATGAAGTTGGCAGGATGCCATGGAAGAATGCCTCCTATGCAGCAGAGCAGGCTTGAAGTTGAGAAAAAGGAAAGTAATATGTGGACAGCAATTTGGTCTGGGGATGGTGAGGGGTCTAGGTTTGAGGTTCAGTCATTTCAAGGTAGGGTGGATGTTGATTTAGCCAAGCATACTTGCACCTGCAGATTCTGGCAGCTTACTGGAATGCCATGCCATCATGCAGTTGCTGCAATTGCATACAGAAACTAGAGACCTGAGGACTATTGCCATTCTTGGCTAACCATGGGGGCTTATAATGCCACATATGAGCACTTTGTGCAACCAACAGAAAGCCAACAATTCTGGGAAAAAACTAACTATGATCCACCAGTTCCACGAATCATTACAAGATCAGTTGGGAGGCCAAAAAAGCAAAGAAGAAAAGATGGGAATGGAGAGCCAGTCAGTGGCAACAAGCTGAAGAGATCTTATGCTGATGTCATCTATTCAAGATGTGGGCTGAGTAATCATAAGAGCAGGACTTGTACCAATGTTGGAGTGCCTCAGAAACCAAAAAAATGGACTCCACCTGCTACTGATATTCCACAAACAGGCCAAGAAGAAGTTAATCTCAGTCAAGGAGTGCCAACTGCT
The DNA here is from genome assembly GCA_026901365.1 of Sesbania bispinosa. Classification (NCBI taxonomy): domain Eukaryota; kingdom Viridiplantae; phylum Streptophyta; class Magnoliopsida; order Fabales; family Fabaceae; genus Sesbania; species Sesbania bispinosa. The sequence goes on along the minus strand of QLOH01000969.1, from coordinate 31,601 downwards.
GATCCTCAAGACTCACATCAACCAACTACAGAGGTACTTGTTTTGTAAACCCATTACAACTCTTATCTCAAAACTTGCTAGCCTCCAAATTAATCTATGTACCTATTTATGCAGGGTCAAGCACAACCTAAAATTCAAGCCACTGCTATTGCTCAAGCCAACCCTGCTGCACCTCAAACTACTCAAGCCAAGGGTACTGCTGCTCAGGCTGCAGCCACCAACCATGTTGCTACTCAAACCAATACTGCTGCTCAAGGGACTGCTCAAGTTGTAAGTTACTTTTGTAAATTTGACACATTTGTTTGACAGGGATTTACATTTTATTAACCTTAATGAATGTTAATTTTATCTGCAGAATTTTCCAGCACCAAACATTATAGGAGGGAGTACAAGTTTTAGACCATCTAGTAAAGGGATTAGTTTAAAAAATCCTCCATATAGACCTCCAAGTCTATTCCCTAAAAGTGCATTCAGGCCAAAATTTAATACTATGAGACCTCCCATTGTTGGAGCTGTTGTACCCCCACAGGCAACACAACCTCAAACAGTGAACAATTCATCAACACAGCAACTGCCTGGGCAACCCTCACAAGGAACAATTAATGCAGCAAGTCAAGGAACAAGAGAAAGGCTAATGAAGTTCATCCCTACACCAAGGGGGCCATCAACAAAGCCAAAGTAACCAAATTCAGCAACTGATGCAGCAGAAAGATTCAGCTTTCAGAACAACATTTTGATGTTATTGGCTTCAGTATAATTTGACAATGTAGCACTTACTAGTTCTTTTTGATTTGGTTTGTTAAATTACATTATTCTATTGATTAGGTTTTGGTTAAATTACCTTAGACAATGTTCAGTATTAATTGACAATGTAGCACTTAAAGGTGCCTTTTGATTTGGTTGTGGTACAATTCCATTATCCTTTTGATTTGTTAGTTTCTATGCTCCTTTTTTTATTCCTTCTCATTATATTTAGAACACAATTAAAGATAATATACACATGGGTGCACAAATAAGGAAAAATATAGCTACAAAACTTTGATCAATTTCTTCCAGGAATTCATTCAACAACACTATGGTCTTACATATAGAAACAGACCAATAGTGAAAGTTCCCAAAACAAAAACACCACATATTGGTACTAAGTATTTAGCATAACCTAAACTACTTAATGAACCAAAACAATCAACACCAACAAACACATGATACACATGAAACATCCCATTCCTATCATACACTTCCTGACAAATCTAACTTCATTGATTAAACTATCCATCTTCAATATAAGCTGACTTTTCCTCCAGGCATCAAGGTTATCTCCATTTTCTGCAGATTCCTCAGCTATTTCATCAACCCAACAAAAATATCTACAATTTTGGGAGTGATCCTGAAATTATAAAAAACAGGGGATGGGTCAGCCTAGAAACGAAATCAATTAGCACAATTCAAAATAACAAATAGGGTACCATTACCTTCGGCAGAGGACAAGAATAAAATGGCCTGCCAAGATTTCTCTCTGTTTTTGAGGTTCTAATAGTAGCCTTCGAACCGCAATGGCAAAGCCGAACAACACCACCCATTGATACCGATGAGGTGCTCCAACTCCCATTGTTGTTCCTCTTCTGCATTCGAGCTTGAGGAACTTCCGCCCCGCCTCCCATCATCGTTCACAACTTCTTCAGAGAGCTCTTTAGGGTTTCTGAAAAACTTCTGAAAGTGAATATGGTGGACAACGAGGTAGGAGAAGAAAGAAATGTCTTTTATTTCTTCAAACATTCAATTTGGTCCTCATCAAACTATTGTACCCCTTTCATTTTAGTCCCTAATAAGCCACATCAGAGACATTTCACCAGGGACCATTTTAAAAAAAGTCAATCTTTCTGCCACCTCAGCACTTCTGTTTTTTCTAACAGAGGCAGGTTAGCAGAAGGACTATTTTGCTTGACGTAAGGATCTCTCAGGGACGTTTTTGCAATTTATCATCTTTCAGGGACTACTCTGACCGACCCCATATCTTTCGGGGACCAATTTGAGTGTTTACTCCTTATCTTATACGCTGCAGCATAATCTCATCAACCACTCTTTTTCCTTTTCACCTCATTAGTCATTAACCATTCTTTTTCTTTTTCTTGCTGATAGGATGCGGCCAAGCAAAAGGAACTGTGGGGAAAGAAAGCTGCACACGAAGAAGGGGAGGGGTTGCTGGAGGTTGAGCAGGATTGCAACGGAGGTGGCGGATCTGTTAGCTTCTTTGCTTTTCTTTCTATGAAACTTCAACTCAGCCTCTGTTTTCCTCTATTTGCCGCTCTGTGTTTGAAATTCACATTTTTCTGGTTTAAATAGATCGTTTGTAAATCATTCACAGACATTGACTTCCCTACCATGGCTTATCATTCAACCACTCTGCTCATCCTCTTCCTATAATTCACCGACAATGATTTTTTCAAATTTGGATTCGTTCTTTTTTCCTTCTGCTTTGGTGTGTTGTGTTTATAGTTTTCTTTCTTTTTTCTTTTTTTTTAACTTTTGTTAATTCACTTAAAACAAACGAATCAATTAATTGATTTATTTTAAGCAAAATCATTTTTTTTTGTGAAATTTTTTAATTAATCAATTCATATAATCAGTTATTAATCAATTGGTTAACTAATTCATTTAACAATTTTTTTTATATTTTTGAACATTTAATATTGAAGGCTTCCGGACAAAATTAGATGTTCACAGCTGCCCCTCTTTACTTATATTTTTACTGGAGAATATGATCTACAATGTTTTCATATTCTCTTTGTGAAGATTAAGTAAAGATAAAGAACTCCAATTTTGTCAGGGAGTATAATGAAAAGTAACAATAAAAAGGTTGTGGGATTGATTCCTGTCTGTGACCTAAAATGAAAAGGCGCGAGACAGGCTCTTGACTGAAGCTTAAAGATGCCAGGTAAGTACTAGGCTTTGACTGAATAGTAAAGTGTGCCAGGAAGGTACTGGGCTTTGATTGAAATGTGTCAGACTGATGCTGGGTTTTGATTGAAAGGTGTCAGGCTGATGTTGGGCTTTGATTGAAAGGTGCCAGAATGATGCTGGACTTTGATTGAAATGTGTCAGGTTGATGTTGGGCTTTGATTGAAATATGCCAAGCTGATGCTAGGCTTTGATGGAAAGATGCCAGACTGATGTTGGACTTTGATTGAAATGTGTCAGGTTGATGCTGGGCTTTGATTGAAAGATGCCAGACCGATGCTAGGCTTTGATGGGAAGGTGCCAAGCTGATGTTGGGCTTTGATTGAAAGATGTCAGGCTGATGCTGGGCTTTGATTTAAAGATTCCAGGCTGATGCTGGGCTTTGATTTGAATTTGCCAGATTGATGCTGGCTTTGATTGGAATTTTCCAGGCTAATGCTGGGCTTTGATTTGAATTTGCCAACTGAAGTTAGGCTTTGATTTGAATTTGCCAGGCTGATGTTAGGCTTTGATTGAGATTTTCCAGACTAATACTGAACTTTGATTGAAAGGTTCCAGGTTGATGTTGGCTTTGCTTGAAATATGCCAAGCTGATGCTAGGCTTTGATTGAAAGATGCTAGACTGATGTTAGGCTTTGATTGGAAACTCTGATGGTACCAACCCGAAATTGGACGTTTTGATCAAAGTTGAATGGGATTAAGTTGATTGAAACTTTGGTTGGGACTCTGAAGACACTAGGCCGATTTTGGACATTTTGTCAGAGTTAAATGAGACCAGGCTGATACTGGAGATTTTGAGATTTGAAAATGAAGATTTAACGGATCAAAAGAGCCGAGAATGGCATGTATTGGGCACGTGGGCCCAAAATGAGGATTTCATGGACATGTGGGTCCAAAATGAAAATTCAGTGGGTGCAAAGACCTATGATGGGTGCATGAGCTCCATATTGGGAATGTCATGGGTATATGGACCCAAGGGAAAGATGAGGATGGGTATGAGAACCCAATATTTACCATTAATTAAAATGATTTCCCCCTAATTCTATTTATTGTCATTGCAAAATGAAACAATATATAATAGGAAACAACAATAGGAAATAATTAATTTAATTTAAAAATTTAACAATGTAATTCTATTGTAACATCCCAAAATTTAGAAATTTAGAAATATAATTTAAGTACGTATAATTATATTTCGGTAACGTTAGCTGTAAGAATAGAAGTTACATAATAATAATGACAAATATTAATATACTTGTATTTATGAGATAATAATGATATAATATTATAAATAATAGGAGGGACGTCAGACTATTAGGATCTTAATCAAATATTTTATATTGAATATAATAATAATATTATTAAGGGATAAATCATAAGGTTGCAAATATCATTAATTGTTATAAATATAGTAATTGTTATATTAATAAAATAATATCAGGATTAATAAGGATAATCTTAGGAGAGAGATATGGTTTAGTATTTTAAATTAAGATAAGATTTTAAAATAGGGATAATGAGATCACAAGGATTAAGGGTAAGAATCAATACAGATCTAGGATAAGATTTAATTATATAATTTGAATTTAAATTTGAATGTAGACGGATAAGGACTCCGTAATATACTAATAATTCCTAATATAAATGAATAAATAAAATAAAATAAAAGGAAGAAATAATAGTATTATTATTTTTAATAGTATTAATTGATTAAATAAGAGGAATAAATAATAGTATTAGTAATATTAATATTTTTATGAATAATGTTATTTAATAAAATAAGGATGAGTGGGTTGAGAGTGGCTCCAACTCAGTTAAGTATTTAAGTAAGGGAGGGTTACCAATTCGCCCTAATCCTTATTTTTCAAAACGTTAGAGAGTGAAACCTTAAGGAGGGGAGGAACAACTCCACAAGGAGGAGATACCGCAGAGTAGATTAGCAAGGGAGTTCTATCTTTTCGTTTATGATCGTCAACTCTAAGGTACGATGGGGAAGAGGGTGCTGCTTGTATATGCATGTAGGGGTGCTTGGGTAGTGAATTAAGATTAGAAATTTGTATGGATGTATGCTATAACTGAGAATGTTGATATAAACTGTGATTTATGGTTGTTTGGAATGATTCTTGATGAATCTTGAGTGGTTAGAATGATAATAATGAAAATAGTGAAAAGGGGTTAAATAAGGGTTTGATGATTTGGGGTTTTGATGGGAAATCCATGTAAAACTGTTAAAGATTTATGATTTTGATGAGTTTGATGAATGTTTATGATTATGAATGATGTTTGATCGAAAGGGATCGATTAGAGATTGATTGGAAGGGTTTAGAGATGTTTGAAATCGTGAAACCTGCGATGTGCGTCGCGGGTAATCGATTACCAGGTGTGGTAATCGATTACCAGGGTGTTCTGGGCAACCCAGAAGTGTTGTTTGCTGCTGGTAATCGATTACAGGTTGGTGGTAATCGATTACCATAGAGTTTGTTTGCGGGTAATCGATTACAGAGGTACTGTAATCGATTACCAGAGTGTTTGCTTGCAGGTAATCGATTACAAGGTGGTTGTAATCGATTACCAAAGACTTTGTTTGTGGGTAATCGATTACTAGAGGTTGGTAATCGATTACCGGAGTGGATTTTGAGAGCCTAAATGCTTAATGATGCTTAATATACTTGATGTTTTGGAATGCATATGTTTGGTAATTATGCTATATATTTGATGTTATTTGGAATGCATATGTTGGTGAATATGCTTAATATATTTGATGTTATTTGGAATGCATATGTTGGTGAATATGCTTAATATAATAGATGTTATTTGGAATGCATGTGGTTGGTGAACATGCGATATAATTGATGTTATTTGGAATGCATGTGGTTGGTGAACATGCGATATAATTGATGATGATGTTACTTGAGTTGTGCGGGCCCATAGAGGGGGTACAATTCGGGAAGTGAACTGAGTTGTGCGGGCCCATAGAGGGGGTACAACTCAGGGGATCAAGATGGGGCGTTCGATGCACGGGCCCATAGAGGGGGTGCAACCTAGGAGTGATTGTACTGGCCCATAGAGGGGGTGCAACCTAGGGTCGAATGTTGTTGTGCGGGCCCATAGAGGGGTACAACCTATCGGATTGTGTGTGGTGACTCCGGTAGACTATCTTGGTACTAACTAGAGTGATTGACGAGGTGCACCCATTGTGCGGAGTTCCAAGTCATGACCTTTGGGTAGATGATGAGATGAGTGCTGGTGCATGTGAAAATTGGAATACTCAATGATGGAATTGAGTTATTTGATAATGTTAATGATTTTGGTGCATGTATTTGATGAGTGATATATATGATGATATTCGAGTTATATTATGATGATGATGGGTTTGGTGAATACATGATGGATGTATTATGTGTATAAATGTGAATGATGGTATGAAATATATATGTTGATATAGATGAATAGCTATATGCTGAGTTTTGGGATAATTGTTATATGATGGTTTATCTGATGTATTGGTAGTATGATAGATGATGATGTTGTTTATCTGTGGGTGAGGATAGGGCATTTCCTATGTGTGTGTATGAGTAGTATCTTTTTCCTCACCGTATTCTGTGGATATATTTTTACAGGTGTTGATGAGGACACGATGGGTGTCGAGTATGATTAAGGGATGTGCTCTGATAGATGTGACATCAGGGTGTACTTGGGAGTCTTTATTATGTTTCTAGTTAGGAGTATTTTATGAATTATTTGGATACCTTGTTTGGCAAGTAGGTCGTTTTAGTTGTTTTATTTCTTTAGAGATTCCGCTGCATAATTGTTGGATTATATTTGAAGTATACTTTCATTTAATTAAGTGTTTTTGAACTCATGAGGTTTTTAATAAGAGCGTTTGTGAACCTTTTTACCCATCGTGGGTCGTTACCTTTTCTAAACTTCGATTTATTAAACATCTAAGAGCATGGGGTAGAAGGGTGTCACATCTATCATATACAATAAATTATAAACCATTACTTTCATCTAGAACGATCGACCTGTGTGGTGTATTTTAACTCTTAAATTATTGTATCTTCATATATTGTTACTTTGATAGTGTAGTACTCGTGCGTTGCTCGGGACGAAATAGTAAATATGAGTCGATGAATAAATTAAAAAATATTTAAAAAATATATATTACGATAAACTTATTAATAATATGCGATTTAAAAAATTAAAGATATGAGAAGTATCTTTTTAAGAAAGGTCAATAATTAAAGATATGAAAAAGAGTTAGGTAAATGAAAACTATTGAAAACCTTCCCCCAATTTAAATGCTAATAAAAAATTTTAATTTTGAAAAAGATGTTTAAATTAAAAAATAATCATATAAAAATATATTTCATAATGTAGGACAATTTTGAATGTAAAGAATAAAGACATTAGTTTCAAATGTACAAAAGGAAGGGCCAAATAATAGAAAAAATAATATATTTATTAAATATGAAATAAAAGGTAAATATTGACTTCCTTTATTTTGAAACGTGTACATAAAAGAACAATCAACAGAATATGCTTGAAATTCAATTAGAGATCCTGCCACCAATTTGTTTTTGTTTACAAAATTCCTTAAAACCACTTATAAAATAAGCATAATTGTTTTTAGAATATCAAAATAGCTGCTAAAAACTTGGACCCATGCTCATCAACTAAAGAAATATTTTTCCTCATATAAAAAAACTTGCTAGCAGAAAAGATCAATAAAAAATCTTCTCCTGCAAGGCAATCATATATCGCCATAATAAAAAGGTGTTGAGTACATATTGACTCCTCTCAAAATAGCACACTATGTATAAAAAAGAAGCAAATTATTGTTAAAAAAAGGAAAAAAAATCAGCTTAAACTCCTCAAAATAGCACACTATGTATAAGTCAAGTACCATTGCTTTTTATGTAGGATGGTCATTCTCGAGTGATACATTTTTATTCTTAAATTATTAGGTATTTATATTTTATATACATTTACTTTTATGAGAAAGAAATTAATTTATTTTCATTTAGAATATTTATTCATACCCCGTACATGTAGTGCCCGTGCGTTGCAACATGAATGAAAATGTAAAATACAACTTTAAAAATAGAAAAATTAAAATAGAAATTAAAATTTTATATATATTACAATTAAAATAGTTGAACATATGAATAGTATATGTTAGAAAATACGGAACAATTTAAATAAAAAACATTACATAAAAAGTTCTACAAATAAAAAGAGAGATAAAGAACATACATATCTCACAAATATCATATAAAAAGGCAAATGAACTATTGGAATTACTTCACTTGTTTTGAAATATGAATAGTAGAAGAATCTACTGAATATGCTTCGAATTAGATAACACATCTTCCCTCCAATTTGATTGTTTATAAAATTCTTAAAACCACTTGTCAAATGAGCAATGTTATTTTTAGAATACCAAAATAGAAGGACCAAAATCGTCAATCCATGCTCATCTAGAGATGATAATGGGTACCCTTTGAGGATGGTATCATAGTGTCTGTCTCCATCCTGCGTTTTCAAAAAAGTTCGTACTCGCGCCCGTGCCCGTGCCCGCATGGGCAGCAACTGTAATGTCTGCCTCCATACCTGCTGGGCACTTATATGCTCATACACGCGCCTATTACCCACAATTTATTTAAGTGAAAAAACAATATCTCATTAAAAAAACATTAATTAAAATAAATTATAACTCAATTAAAAAATTACTCCAAAATCATCCAAACATAATAATTAAATATTAATGATGTAACAATTAAATTAAATTAAAACACAATACATTAATATTCTAAAACACAACACATGATTTAATTTTTTATTAAATATTACAATATTATTTCATAGCACACTATTTATAAAATTGGATGTCATGTATTAGCACTCACCAAACATTGCAAAAATATGATTACTAACACTAATTAGTCATATATTATAAACTAAAAAAACACAAATAGGTAGTTATAAAATTATAATTTTTAATTTATAATATATTATATATGGGTGGAGATCAACATATTCCAGGAGTAACTCTGACAAAGTTACTCCGCTTAATAACTTCTTATAGAATGTGAGCTTAACAAATCTAACCGTTGATTAAATTTTTATTAATATGATGATTATGCACACCAAATTTTAGATTAATTGGACATTCATATGTATGTAATTTTAGAGTGAACATTTACTTATATTTTAAAAAGTATATTTCACGTTAAATTGAAGTGATTTGATGAAACATCAAATTATTTTTAAATTTTATGAAAATTTGTAGACTTGATCTACTTAATGAAAACTGTTAATATGACGGTTGGATTGATGAAATTCAATGTTTATAAGAAGTTATTAAGCGGAGTAACTTTACTCAGAGTTACTCCTGGAGTAAGTTGATCCCCACCAATTATATATATATCAATTTTACAAATATGTATAAATATATTATATATTATATATTTTAATAAATTTTTTTTGACAAAATATATTTTAATAAAATTAATATATATAATGATATATGGCATTATTTATTTAATAATTTAATGAACATATATGTAAGTGTGGCTATGGCGCGGGCTGGGCATCATAGTGCCCGTACCTGCATTCGTCGCCATGAAAAAAAGCAAGCTATTAATCGTCTTCATACCCGTCCCTGTTGTGTGGCTTTTTACCTTGTCCATTTAGGATAATTTGGATACACATAGAGCTTGGACTCAATTATCATCGATATGCTCATCAATTTAATGAATATTTTCCTTCTTATATGAAAGACTCTCTTCATTGAATTCTTGGTCCAAACTAATTGTTAATGAAACCGTGTCGTTGGAGTTAAAAAAAATCAATTCCAACTGGCAAAATGGCCTCCATTTGGAATAAAAAATTTATTTCAATAAATTTGAGTTAAGGCAGAGGGCGTGCATAGAAAAGAAGGAGAAGAGATTAATTACTTAAAATTTATTTCAATAAATTTGAATTAAAAAATTAAATTACAATTCAATTTCCAACTTGAATTAATTACACACAATTCAAATTCAAATGCACCGTATATATCATATGATTAATAAAAGAATTTGTAATTAATTAATTATTAATAATAAATTTCAAATTTAATATTAATGGAATTAATTAATTAAATTTAATATAAATAAAATTTAAAGATTCACAAAATATAAATTTTGAAGAAGGTATTTTAATTTTTTTAAGACTTTAATTTAATCATATGATTATTTAAAAAATTTAAAAAATCATGGTATAATTTTAATTTAAATTGGACTAAAAATATTGTATTCACAAAAAATAGATTTATGTAATCAGATATGCATAAAAGATTAACAAATACACCACAAATCAAGGTAATTTAACAAATGAAAATTATGTAATCAGATATGCATAAAAGATTAAAAACTCATGGAGAAAAGCAATATCTTATGGATTATTTGAAATTTGAATTTCAAATCAATATTGAAAAAAAAGGAATTCAATTAATAAAGACAAAAGGTTAACAAATACACCACAAATCATGAATCAAATAATCCACTAAGGGAAATAATTTAAATTAAAAAAAATAAAAAAAGTCATGATTTATCATTTCATTCTTTAGATAGGAATGGATAAAAATTGATTAAGAAATATCAATTCAAATCTCTAATGAAAAAAATGTGGAATACAATTAATGATGAAAGAAGGAGAACAAAGATCAATGCACCATAAAGGGGAATAAAAGAAGGAATTTCTATTAAAAGAATACATTAAAATATTGAAAAAGTTAAGAAGTGATGGAGAAAAACAATTTGTTCCGGAACATTTCAATCAATGATGTAAAACTCGGCTCGGACCGCCCGGTTCGACCGGGAACCGGCCATATAACCGGTCCGAGCCGTCGTATGGATCAGCTATGTATCAAAATCGGTGTAAACCGGGGCGAACCGGGCGGTTTGAGGTATGAACCAGTGACTCGGCCGGTTTTTGGTGACCCGGCGAGTCACCCAACGTAATTTTTTTTTAAACTACCAAAACGATGTCGTTTTGGTTAGTCCAAAAAAAATTGATAATGTAAATGAATTACTGTCTCCTAGCGAGTTTCATTCTCTGAAACTGAAGTGTGAAAGAAAGAAAAGGGGAACCCTAAGTTCCCAACGTCTCTCTCAAGACTCACGTCTCAAATCCGTCGTTGCTCTCCGATTCTGTCTAGCCGCCGTCCCGCCGCAGCTGCATTCGCCGTCGTACACGCAGCTGCCGCGCACGTCGTCGTACCTCTACCTCCAACAGAGCCTCCGCCGTTCTGTCTTGCGCCTCCTTCCTTGTAGTACTCCGGCGGCGTTCTGCTCCGCCTCCTCACCGTCGCTCTCCGGTTGCTGAAGCCATAAGAGTGAAGACAAAAGCCCTCACCAAACGTCCAACACTCCAAGGCCGAGCCCTCACTACAACTGAGGTAGGTGATTGTTAATTGAAATTACATTTATTGCTATCTATTTCAATATTCATGATTGAAAATTTGAAATTATTTCTGTTGCTGGCTGGATCAGTATACTGTTTACATTTTACAATGTCCAATTTTTTTTAGCTTGGTGAGGCCGAGGGCTTTTAGCCTTTGAGTTGGTTGTCCAATAATTAGTTGATTGTTAAATTTGTGATTGTCTAACTCTATTCAGTCTATTGTCTAATAAATTGCACTGCTTTATTCTGTTTAGGACTTTAGGTGAATTATCTAATTTTGTTTTTGAGTTACTGTCTTAAATTGGTGTTGGTTAATTGAAATTTCAATTATTGCTTAATGCTAGCTATATTCATGATTGAAAATTTGAAATTATTGCTGTTTGCTGGCTGGATTAGTATATTGCTTACATTACAATGTCCAATAATTTTTAGCTTGGTGAGGCCGTGAGGGCTTTGAGCCTTTGAGTTTGTTGTGCTAGAGATGCCAAGGCAAAAGGATTTGTGGACCAGGTCTTAGACTCTGGGTTTTGGAAACAATGTGCTGATATTGTGAAACTTACTAAACCACTTGTTCATGTGTTACGAATTGTTGACAGTGAAGATAAACCTTCCATGGGTTTTCTTTACCGAGCTATATACAAAGCTAGAGAGGAGATGGTGAGAAGGTTTCAAAGAAATAAGAAGAAAGTGGAGCCTTACTTGAACATCTTGGATAACCATTGGAACTCACAACTTCGTAAAAATCTCCATGCTGCTGGTTATTGGTTAAATCCAGCTTGCCGGTTTAATGCTGAAGAATTTGAAAAACATAAATCCACAACATCTGGCCTTTTGGATGTCATTGAGAGGTATGCACATGGAGATCCTGAGTTGCAATCTAAGTTGACAACTGAGATGAGAATATTCAAAAATGCTGAGTTAGATTTTGGAAGGTAAGCTGCTATACGTGAACGGAATACAGTGATGTCAGGTAAAATTAGTGGTTTATAATTGTCATTGTTGCAATCTTTTGTCTTCATTTTAGTTGAAAATGTATGTAATTGTATTGATTTATTTCTTTATATGCAATATTCTAGATCAATGGTGGGAGGTGTATGGATGTGGTGCCCCAAATTTACAAAAGTTGGCTATTCGTGTTTTAAGCCAAACTTGTAGTGCTTCGGGTTGTGAACGAAATTGGAGTGTTTTTTAGCACATTCATACAAAAAAAAGAAATAGGTTAGAGCATCAAAAACTTAATGATCTTGTGTATGTTCGTTACAACTTGAGGCTGCAACAAAGGTAATTTATATTCATTCTTCATTGACTATTTACTTTTATCTATGTGTGTGCGCTTAGGTTTTTTTATACTAATACATGGGCACATTGAAAAACTTAGGAATCGATTGAGGCATCAAAATTATGACCCAATTAATTTTGAAACACTTGATGATCATTCTAATTGGGTATTGGAGGAGTCACCACCATACTTAACTATTGAGGAGGTGGAGGCTTTAAGGAGTGACCTTACAAATATGTCCATCCAACCAATCTTAGATGATATTGGTAAGTTTCTTAGTACGTTTTAAAAATAATTTCTTTATTTCATATTTGATATCATTGTATTGTAATTGCTAACTTATATTTGATATGATATTATTATAGATCAATTGAATTTGGATGATGATGATGTGCAAGATAATACCATGGAAAATGCAAACCAAAATGAAAGCAATGTTGGTGAAGCCTCTGATTTCTTGGATGAAGAAAGAGTGCAAGAAATTGATACAACTTTCACTCCTTGGGCATAAATAAGTTTATGTGATTGTAGCTTTGATTAATTGATTGTCATTTCGCTCATTTATGAGCTTATTTAGTTGTACTAAAACCATGGTTGTTTATTTATGTTTGGACTTCTTTATGACATTATGTTGTATTAGAACCTTTCATGTTTAATTGTGTTTTGGACTTATACATTGTGTTAGAAATTTGAAGCAAACCTTGATTTTTATTTGCTTAATTAGGTACTTTTGTGATGGTAATATTTTTGTGAAATTGGAGTGTGAACAGGTGAAATAATAGCTTGTGTAATGTTTTTATATAATATTTTAATATAGGCCGGTTCAACCAATGACTCATTGGTTCGATCAGTGACCCATTAACCCGGTGACCTGACCGAGTCGATCACCGGTCCGAGTTTTATAACATTGATTTCAATTTTGAAATTCAAATTCAAATAGATATTAAAATAAGGGGAATTCAAAAAATGATAACAGAAGGTTAGCAAAAATCAATACACCAAACACCATGAATTATGTAACTCACTAAGAGAAAGAATTTAAATTTAAAATAATTAAAAATAAGCTAAAGAACGAAACCCAAAAAGATTAAAAACTATTAAAAAAATCTAATACAAAGGATGCAATAGCTTTTGAAGAAAAGGAAGTGAAATAACTCAGATGCAGAAATGATTGTAGAAGGTATTGCCCGTGCATTTAAAAGAAGATGAAATTGTTGAAAAACATGGAGAAAATTTTCCCACAGATTGACAAAGAAAAAACACGAGAAAATGAAACCTGCAAGTAAATCAAAACCTGCAAGTAAACAATTTCGTATAGAGAACAAAGATGAATAAGGCACGACAAAAAAATGTTAAAGAAGGCCGAAAGGAGTACACCGACCTGAAAAATAACGATACCCTGATAAAAAGAATGAAAAAGTGAGAGACAAATATGAAGAAGAATTAAGGGAAAAATATGTTTTTCGTCACTATAGTTTTAGTCAACTTTGATCTTCGTCCCTGTATTTTAAATCCTTTGTTTTTTGTCCCTGAACTTTCTAAACCCCTAAACCATGGTCCCTGGCCATTATTGAGACCTGTTAACCTTATGATCTGAGTAACAAAGGTTACATGTTAGCGCTAATAATGGCCCCAAATAGCTGACTCATCTAATTATTTTTTTTATAAATTTTTTAATTATTAAAATAACCATAATTATGAAATTATGTTTTATACCGGGTAAAATTGCTCAAGTGAAAACCCTAATTTAGCAATTAGGATTATTTTAATAATTAAAAATCAATAAAAAAAGTTAATTAGATGGTCAGTTAGTTATTTGGGACTCACTATTGATGCTAACATGTAACTTTTGTTAGTTAGTTCATCAGATTAACAAATCTCACTGACGGGCAGGGACCATTGTTTGGGGGTTTAGAAAGTTTAGGGACAAAAAACATAGGATTTAAAGTACAGGGACGAAGACTAAAGTTGACCGAAACTATAGGGACGAAAAACATATTTTTCCCAAAAATTAATTATTGATTTGAAATCAGATATGCACATAAATTTAAAATTGAAATAAATAAATGTGGAAGATGAAGGACAACGAAATGAAATAGAAAACCCAAAGCGCATGAAAAAGCCATCAACATAAAACGCATATAAATGCTAACCTGCAACATAAAACGTCAATGGAAGTGAGAAGCAATACAATGAACACAAAACGCATGAAAAGCTTCAAAGCAGAAAAAATGAGAGGAAAACGTGAATAGAGGAACCAAAGAAATGACACAGAGAGCACAAAGACTTTCTATTCTAATAGAAAAATGAAATGAGATAAAAAAACGAAATAGTAAGAGAGTTTTAAAAAGCCATCCGATTTGAATTTTAAATTTTGATTTGATGGGGAAGATAAAGAAGTTCTATACAATGAATGAAACCATCAGATATAAAATTCGAAATTTGAATTTTGATAAGAATATAGAAATATGAGAAGCTCATTAAATGCAATATTCACTCATGGATCAGATTTAAAATTATATCAGTAGGCTCCACATTTTAAATACAATATTCACTCGGCGGGAATTTTAATTGGTTTTCTTTCTCTCCATAATGATAGGCTCCACATTTATTAGAATTGCTAATTACATTACTAACCCCATTTAGGATTAACAAATCTCACTATTGATGCTAACTATTGATGCTAACATGTAACTTTTGTTAGTTAGTTCATCAGATTAACAAATCTCACTGACGGGCAGGGACCATTGTTTGGGGGTTTAGAAAGTTTAGGGACAAATACATAGGATTTAAAGTACAGGGACGAAGACTAAAGTTGACCGAAACTATAGGGACGAAAAACATATTTTTCCCAAGAATTAATTATTGATTTGAAATCAGATATGCACATAAATTTAAAATTGAAATAAATAAAT
This sequence comes from Sesbania bispinosa, assembly GCA_026901365.1. NCBI lineage: Eukaryota > Viridiplantae > Streptophyta > Magnoliopsida > Fabales > Fabaceae > Sesbania > Sesbania bispinosa. Next base: position 16,001 of record QLOH01000969.1, on the reverse strand, counting down.
GTGGAAGATGAAGGGCAACGAAATGAAATAGAAAACCCAAAGCGCATGAAAAAGCCATCAACATAAAACGCATATAAGTGCTAACCTGCAACATAAAACGTCAATGGAAGTGAGAAGCAATACAATGAACACAAAACGCATGAAAAGCTTCAAAGCAGAAAAAATGAGAGGAAAACGTGAATAGAGGAACCAAAGAAATGACACAGAGAGCACAAAGACTTTCTATTCTAATAGAAAAATGAAATGAGATAAATCAACGAAATAGTAAGAGAGTTTTAAAAAGCCATCCGATTAGAATTTTAAATTTTGATTTGATGGGGAAGATAAAGAAGTTCTATACAATGAAGGAAACCATCAGATATAAAATTCGAAATTTGAATTTTGATAAGAATATAGAAATATGAGAAGCTCATTAAATGCAATATTCACTCATGGATCAGATTTAAAATTATATCAGTAGGCTCCACATTTTAAATACAATATTCACTCTGCGGTTATTTTAATTGGTTTTCTTTCTCTCCATAATGATAGGCTCCACATTTATTAGAATTGCTAATTACATTACTAACCCCATTTAGGATTAACAAATCTCACTATTGATGCTAACTATTGATGCTAACGTGTAACTTTTGTTAGTTAGTTCATCAGATTAACAAATCTCACTGACGGGCAGGGACCATTGTTTGGGGGTTTAGAAAGTTTAGGGACAAAAAACATAGGATTTAAAGTACATGGACGAAGACTAAAGTTGACCGAAACTATAGGGACGAAAAACATATTTTTCCCAAGAATTAATTATTGATTTGAAATCAGATATGCACATAATAAATTCAAAATTGAAATAAATAAATGTGGAAGATGAAGGGCAACGAAATGAAATAGAAAACCCAAAGCGCATGAAAAAGCCATCAACATAAAACGCATATAAATGCTAACCTGCAACATAAAACGTCAATGGAAGTGAGAAGCAATACAATGAACACAAAACGCATGAAAAGCTTCAAAGCAGAAAAATGAGAGGAAAACGTGAATAGAGGAACCAAAGAAATGACACAGAGAGCACAAAGACTTTCTATTCTAATAGAAAAATGAAATGAGGTAAATCAACGAAATAGTAAGAGAGTTTTAAAAAGCCATCCGATTTGAATTTTAAATTTTGATTTGATGGGGAAGATAAAGAAGTTCTATACAATGAAGGAAACCATCAGATATAAAATTTGAAATTTGAATTTTGATAAGAATATAGAAATATGAGAAGCTCATTAAATGCAATATTCACTCATGGATCAGATTTAAAATTATATCAGTAGGCTCCACATTTTAAATACAATATTCACTCGGCGGTTATTTTAATTGGTTTTCTTTCTCTCCATAATGATAGGCTCCACATTTATTAGAATTGCTAATTACATTACTAACCCCATTTAGGATAGGAAAAAATACCCCTAGACTTCGTTCCTTTATATATATATATGTGTGTTCACCGTTTCTGGTCACATAATTAACCTCGTGTCAACATGAGTTGCAATTAATTTCACAAAATCAACTAACCAAAAATCCTATTCTAGTAACCACAAATGGATACACTATTAACCTCATTTTTAATATGTTCACCATTTCTGAACACATAATTAACATCGTGTTAACATGAATGATTAACACAAATTTTACGTGATCATTTATTGTATTTTTTTATCTATATTTTTATTTAATAACATAAATAAATAAAAATAAATATAATAAAAAAATAAAAACTATTTAAAAAAACTAAAAAAAGAGGCTTAAAAAAACACTAAAAGACAAAACCCACACGGGACGTTTAACATTTTCCTTTCAATTAACTCATTCTCAATCAATATGAGATTTCATTAATCAAACTTGAATCTCTTATTTCTAAGGCAGTATGCTTTCTGCAATTCTGCTACTTTGGTTCAATTTCTAAACACCTTCTTAATTTAATTTGATCCACGACATGCCAAATTCGAATTGTTACAAGCATTGACATCATCTATTGGCTTCCCTTGCAAACAAAGGTTAGGGTGGAAGAACATCTTGGAACTCAGATTCTCCTTCAAGCATCTTTATCACCTCATTCATTGAAGGACGATCATTTGGGTTCATCTGTATGCAATGTAAACCTATAATTATCATCTTCTTTGCTATCACCTTTTCCTCTTCTGTGGCATTACTCAAATCTATAGTTTCCTCAAATTGGTCATAAACCCATTTAGAAAAGTAACTCTGCCAAGAATACTCCATAGCATTTAAGTTCTTCCTTCTACCTGCCATTTCCATCAATAACATCCCAAAGCTATAAACATCAGCTTTGTATGAAACACCTCCAATGTTTTTGTATAGCAATTCAGGTGCCATGTATCCCATTGTTCCTCTTGCCACTGTTAGAGATACAATGCTATCATCATCTATTGGATATAACTTTGCCAATCCAAAATCAGAGATCTTTGGATTGAAATTCTCATCAAGAAGAATGTTGTGAGGTTTGATATCAAAATGTAGAATTTGCATATCACAACCTTCATGTAAATATTGGATTCCACGAGCCACCCCAAGAGAGATATTAAAGATTTTCTCATAGGTTATGGACATATTATTCCCCTGTTGTTGTGAGAATATGTGCTTGTCAAGAGAACCATTAGGCATGTACTCATAAACAAGAGCACGCTTGGTTCTTTCTGCACAAAATCCAATTAAACGCACCACATTGGTGTGACGAATTTTCCCAATAGTAGCAACTTCATTAATGAACTGTTCGTCATTTGGTTTGGATTTGCATAATAATTTCACAGCAACATCACGTTTACTTCGAAGCTTCCCTTTGTAGACATAACCATAGCCTCCTTCACCTAACTTGTGCTTGAAACCTTTGGTCATTTTCTTTATGTCAGAGTAAGAGTACTTGATAGGTACTAAATTGCTGTGATTTTGGAGGAAATCCTCAACTTCATCACACGCAGATTGATCCCTCTTTTTCCATTTATAAATCAAGAATGCAACCACACATGGGGGACCGAGTACAGTTCTTAATGCAAACCATGAGAGTACTGTGCATAAGATTTTAACATCAGCATTAGTAACCATTGAATCTTTTTACTTGTAAAGATGTATAAATTGTAAACTTGATTAAGAAAATCATAATGTATTCGTTGCTTTTTACTAATGTGAGCATTGAAACTTATGTGTAAGGCGATAATAGATAGAGATCTTACAGCTATAAATTGGGATGATCATTACTCCAGCTGAAGGTATAACACAAGGAAAAGGAAAATTATCAGGACAAGACAAACAGAAGCCAAAATTTTAAATTAGAAAATGCTAGTAGTTAAAAAGGGCATCGATAGCATATTAACTGAGAAAGCAAATTCTATTGTAGACTTGTAGAGATGTTGTTTGAGTTCAGAGAAAAGTGTAATCAGGAGATAGGAATGCACAATGTAATTAAAAGGAAAAATTGATGGAGTGTTTAGATTAACCTTAGATTAGCTTTTGTGTTTGAATTTTTATCTCCTATTGTTTTACATATTGGTTGGCTGATCTTGTTATGTGAGGTATCCTCTTTGCATTACATATAACAAAGTTAAGGTCATAGCTCAAGTGGAGTCCATCCTCTCATATAACTCAACAACTAAAAAGTTTCAAGTTTAAACATTGATGAATTTCCTAGATTAGATTAAAAAAAAGGTAATAAAACAATTACTAAACTTCAAGGACTTGATTTATAACTCTGCACTAAAATGTTAGTTAGATTTAGTTGCTTACCATTGAGCCCTTCTCCAAGAAAGTCTGCATCATACAAAATAATAAAAAAAACTGTTAGAACAATAGAAAGAACAATCACTTTCCAATACTACTACTAATAAATAATACTAGTGTCCTTTCCTTAGCTTAATTAATCTCCCATTCAATAAACATGGCTCATGGCATATTTCTTTTGTTCTTTTTCCTTGAAAAACCAAAACCAAATTGTTGCAAAATGCAGAACTCACTTAAAACACTTGTCAAAATCCCTGCTTTGGAATTGCAGAAGACCATGTTGGTGGTGTTGTCCAAGAAGCAACTTCCATCCCCACCATCCCACACCCCACAACGGTTGGCTCGCCATTTAAGCTGAATCCCATTCACCTCCTCACTCTGTATCTCTGGATAAGAACAGTTCTTATTGCATGTCACTGGTCCCCAAGGCAACACCCTTATCATCAAGTCCACACTACATGACTCACCCACATCAGATACCTCTGCATACCGTGGCAGAACATAAGAATAAGGCCTCTCCGTGGCTCCACTTGCACAAGGAAATGAACTAGGAGGTTTCTTCTTGCAGCTGAGCAATACTATGCCATCATCATAATATATGTTATTGTCGGTGGCTAGTTTGTTTTCTTGTTCAGAACTGTATTTGGTGAAGTTACTGTATGTGAAAGGAAGAGTGATTGTGGGGCAATTATTGTTGTCAAGTCCACCAATCATGAATTTGAGGGTGCCATTATTGTTGACTGAAGTAATGGCTTGCACGAAGTGCCTGCCATAGTTTAAGTACAATACTGTTTTGTTGTTCTCATCACAAAGAAGCTCATAACTGGGATCATTGCAGCTGCGACCAAAAAGGCCTGTACCTGAGGGTGTGTTGAATATGAGTCCGCAAGAATCGGTGTATAGCTTGGGTGTGTGTGAGGTTATGTCGAAGTAGAGAATGGGACCATATTTGTATACTAATAAAAGTAGTGATAGGAAAATGAAGGTTTCTTTGAGCATTATGGAGAGGTGTCAGGGGGAAGAAGAGTTCAGTTTAGGACGAGGTAGTGCTAGTGGCATGCTATAATGATTCTCAATTATTTAACTCTTGACAATGGCCCATCTAACACCAATAATGGAAGAATGCTGCAATGCACTGAATTCAATTCAGCGTTTTCAGAAATTGAGTGGTCCCATTGCCTTATCCAATGGTGATATATTGATTGGAAGAAGAACCGATAATGACTTTAGAGTATTGACCGCAGCACGTGACTAGATAATTTGCTGCGCTTGTTTTCAATCGTTCACATTATCCATTTGAGTGTTTCCAATGGGATCCATATATACACATCACTCATTTTTACTCTTCTCCCAAACACTTGATGTTCACAGTGAACCAACTCTCTTTAGGTGCTTCACAATACATATCAACTAATTTTTTATTATTTATTGGTTGATTTATAAGTTGCTTTAGCTAACAACCTTTGCCCAGGAATCAACTTTTTTCAATTGTTTCCAATGGCAATTGCTCAAGAAGCAACATTGCTCCACTGACATAGTTGCTTCCCTAGCTCCTGATAAAGATGCTCTTATTGGACCATATGAAGTGTAAAATTTTATATAAAACTTTTCAATTGTTCGTGATGGAAAGATTTATCTCAATTATGTTTCTAAACTTGTTAGAAACAGATTATAGATAAAAAAAATAATCTCTAATCTTAGATAACTTAATGAAAGAAAAGAAAGAAGGAAATCCAAAAAAAGGGAAAGAGAAGGAAAGAAAAAGAGAAATGGGAAGGAGAACATATTGTTAATTAAAAAAAATTATTAATTAAATAAAAAAAATAAAAATTTAATTTTTGTTATTTTGTTCTTCTCTTTGTTTGAGTTCCTTGATTATTTCTCTTGAGAAGACAGGTAACAGAAACAAGGGCAGAGCTCAGGGAGACAATTTCAAATAGCTCAACACTCTCTGTTCAACCACCCCAAGTGAAGTAAATGAAAAATATGGAGGACACTCAACCAAAAAGAGTCTTGGGGGACTATATGAAAGGGCTACGTATTGTCCTCCCAACTTACCCAAATTCCTTGGAAATAAAAGCATCACATATCCAACATGTTCAAACTCATCAGTTTGCAGGATTAGAACACGAAGATCCAAATGACCACCTGTCTACATTTTTTGCTTTAGTTGAAACTATGAGTTTCGAGGAAAAAGACAAAGAGGTTGCTCACTTACGTTTATTTTCCTTTTCTCTTACAGGGAAAGCTAAGGAGTGGTTGAAGTCACAACCTAGTCAAAGTCTGAACAATTGGAACATGGTAGAAGAGAAATTCTTGGGAAAATTCTTTCCTCTACCACGTTACTTTCAAGCCCAAACAGACATCTCCTTATTCAAACAAGAAGCAAACGAACCCCTATATGAAGCCTGGGAGAGGTACAAATCCTTGTTGCATAGGTGCCCTAATCATGGCTTTGATGATGCTATACAAATCAACACTTTTTGCAATGGACTCAAACCAAAGTACAAATCCTTCATAGATGCCGCAACAGGAGGAACAATTCTATCAGTGAACGTAGAAATGGCACTTACAGACATTGACAACTGTGCTCTGCGTAGTCAACAGGATCCATGTTGGGGACAGGACATTCAAAAAGAAGAACTTCTTCAAGATAATGTCAAATTCCTTGAGCAACAAATGGAGAAGTTAAGCAAACAAGTGCAAATGATCCTCCAACAACAGCAAGTGACGCAAGCTGCCGCTAAAGTGACTTCAAGCTTGGTATGCGACTTTTGTAAAAAGAATCATCCCAATGGGCATTGTGCTTACCCTGAATTCCGGATGGAACAAGTTTGTTTCTTAGACAGCAGAAGGTGCCATGACCAAAATTAGAACCAAGGGAGCAGCACCACAGTGCCTGATATTCACTCCAGGATTGAAGAAAAGCTCAACAGGCTCACATAAGATATGACAGCCAATCAGAAAAAAATGCAAGAAACATTCATGCATCTAGCAAAGCAAGTGGAGAAGATCGGAAGGGAGTTCAATGAACAACAAGAGTTCTGCAAGTCAATATCCACTAGAAGCGGCAAGGAAATAGGAAAAGGTATTGGTGACAACTTGACAACAGAAAAGGAGGTCCTAGAAAGAAAGGAACAAGAGCTTAACAAAGAGAGCGATGAACCAAAGCACCAGGTTAAATTAAAAAATAAAGAAAAAGAACCTTCACCAAAGCTTTATCACCGAGAGCTACCTTACCCTAAGATTCCCACAAAAAAGAGTCAAGATAGGGAATTTTTCAATTTTCTTGATGCTATGAAGAAGTTGGAGATCAAGATTCCTTTATTGGAAGCCATGAAGCAAATGCCACTTTATTCTAAATTTATGAAAGATATCTTGACCAAGAAGAGAAAGATCCCTGAGGAGACCGTAGAATTGGAAGCAAGATGTAGTGCAATCATCCATGAAGAACAACCGCCCCAGGATGACACATCCAAGGAGATTGTTCAGCAAGATGAAGAAAAAGCAGCACAAGAGGAAGAATGTCGTGAAGAAAATGTCTATATCACAAGTAAGTCATTTGACCCAGGTAAGTTTACTATACCTATCTCTATTAGTAATCTACCTCCTACTCAAGCTTTATTGGATCTTGGAGCGAGCATCAATTTGATGCTGCTATCGTATTTTAACAAGTTGAGTAATGTGAAGGTCAAGCCTGCAATGGTGAAGTTGCTTCTTGCAGATAAATCCGCTCAATGCCCTTATGGGATAATAGAAGATATTCAAATCAAAGTGGATAAATTTGCATATGTTGTAGACTTCTACATTGCAGAGACAGAGGAGGAGGATACTGATGTCCCCCTAATTTTAGGAAGACCTTTCATGAAAGCTGCCAAGATGATCATTGATGTTGATCAGGGAAAATATAAACTGAGCTCAAAAGATGAAAGTCTTGTGTTTCATATTGACAGAGGTATCCCAAAATTACAACACACTGATGCTATTTCCAAAACTCAAGCAAAACTGTCAGGCTCCGAATTTCTGAGGAAGCCTAGAATGAGAGAAAATCATCCAGAGTCAATATGGAAATTCCAATTTAAGAAAAGAAAGGGATCAACATCTGATACTGAGGAAGATAGTGATAGTGATGGAAGAATCAAGAATTGGCATGGAGGATGGGAGCTCAAAGGAAGAACTGGAATGGAGCCAAACATGATCCTCCACTTGAGGCCACCATAAAAGGGTTGAGAAAACAGGCGTCGAGCTATCAGATGTTAAACAAGCACTTTCTGGGAGGCAACCCAGAGATTTTTAAAGTTTTTAATTAATTTGTGTTTTGTTTTATTTTATTGTCTGTTAATTAGGATTTTTCAATTTTTTTTAGGATTTAGGAAATTTTCAAAATTGGAGTTGTTTTGTAGTTAAACTTAGTGATTTATGAATTATTTTTCATTTGTGCTAGAGTGTTATTTTAATTAATTTTCATTTTCTAATGAATTTATTATTTTTATAATTAACAAAAGTGCGGGTAATGGGTACGGGTACGGATACTTAAGTACCCAGCGGGTAAGGGTACGGGTATTAGAATCACTACCCACGCGGGTACGGGTCTGGGTACTTTTTCAAAACGTGGGTATGGGGACGGGTACTATAGTACCCTACCCATTGCCATCCCTAGTTTCTAGCATGTAGGCCTCCTGTTTACAAAAAGAATACAATGCAGGAAACACAGGGAAACACTAGAAGGGGGGTTGAATAGTGTTTCTATGGAAACTTTAATACTTTAGAAAATAGATGTAAATATTCCTTTTAAAAATCAACAAACAAGTGTTATCGTCTGAGATTTTCGTTCGTCTGAGTGTAAAAGAGATACAACGGAAGTTTAAGAAATATATCTTTCACAAAAGATTAATGTTCATAAATACTTTTCAATCCCTTCGAAGTAGTTAGTTAAAAACTGAAATAACAGAGAGTAATGGATAGAAGAAACTTAGCCAAGATTTATCCTGGTTCACCCACTACCCCTGAGCTACGTCCAGTCCTAGGGGCAAACCACCATTGGATTTTCCACTAACCAAAACAACACACAAGTACAGTCTCTTCAGACAAACACAAGTACAGTCTCTCCAGACACACACGAGTACAGTCTCTCCAGACACACACGGGTACAGTCTCTCCAGACACACACGAGTACAGTCTCTCCAGACACAGGATCACCCAGACCCAACCAAGTAGTCTTTTCTATCAAGCCTTTTCAAGCTCTACCCAAGTAGTCTTTTCTATCAAGCCTCTTCAAGCTCTACAAACCAAACTGTTTTAAAACTAAAACAGAAATTGTTCACTCACTATCATACACGATAGGATGAACGCTCAAATGTACAAGTAACTGAGATATCACTCAGAATATGAAATGAAATGTGTACAAAGAGTTTTAACAGAATTTTTGACAGCGTAAGAGTTCAGATGATATCGTTGATCTTTTCTGTTCTATTCTCTCTCTCTTTCTTCGCTCCGTATGGAAGTATTTATAGAGTGAGATGATTTATCCGTTGTCTCACAACATTAAATGCGTCCAGAAGACGTTGTGACTCCTTTATCCTTAAGTAGTATCAAGAGACTTTGCAGCAGCATGCGCAGACAGAGTCAGGTGAGCAGAGTAGCAACATTTCCTTAAATGTGTAAATCATTTGAACGAGGTAGGAAAGCTTTTCTGACGCATATGCTGAAATTGTTTAGACCAGACAAAGAACGTCCTTTAAACATAGTAACGTCTCTTAGCATGGTCAACTTTGATAGCGATCGGTTCAGCCTCCAATGCAAAGCTTCAGATGATACATAACTCTTCAGCTGCATAAGCATTCTTCAGACAGTCTGAAATAGAACAGATGATATAAGACAGTTTATTTGTTCATTTTAGATGATCTTCTGAACTTTTATATTTGTTATCCATTAAAACAAGTGAGAGTATGAGACTTTGGAAAGTATTCATTCACTGACATACTTTATTTAAGACTCAACAATCTCCCCCTTTTTAATGATGACAAATATAACTGTGTGAGAGAATCTGAAAAAGTTTTAGGGTTAGAAGATAACTCCCCCTCAACCAAAGACTCCCCCTGAGTTCTGCATCGTATTCTGAAGTGTTTGTCTTGCATCTGTGCATCTCTTTTTCAGAGCATGTTCACATGTTCATCACCTGCATACTGTGTTAGCTCACATCACATCCCCTGCATACTTTGTTAGCTCACATCACACATCTCACAATATACTCCCCCTTTTTGTCATCAATGAAAAAGGGTAGTCACAGATATAATGTAGCAATAACAATAGACAAATGACAACATATAAACACAAAATGATGCATTCACTCAAAGATATAGCATTCACAGATATAAACACAATATGATGCAATCTAAAGCACGTCAGATGACAGCAACATCATGAACTAGGTTGAAAACTCTTGACTGCTTGCTCTACTATCTGTAGCAAAGCGAGCTTGATTTCCTCCAATGCCACAATCATTGCATCCTTGAGTTCAGTCTGATTGGTCCTGATTTGATGTTGGACTTCAAGAATATGTTCTATCTTTTGGATTAATTCTGCATTTTGAGCCCATAGAACAAGATTCTCTTCTGTCAGAGCATATAGTTCAGCTTCCAGATTGTCTTCACAGAATACCAGGGTGATTTGCTTGCCATAGAATTTGAAGAAATGAAATCCAGGAGGAAGATTGAACTTTCTGGCATCAGTCACCTTGACAAACCGTGGTTGATCAAGAATATACTGCATAACTTCCCAGTCATAATGAAAATTATGGTGATCCTAGTTATATGAAGGGAATCTACCTCTGAAGAATGTGGGAGTCTCAAGAGTATTGTTCTTTCCTCCAGCTTTGACCATGGAATCATTGTCATCCCATTTCATGCCTGAGCAGCTACCTTCTTTCTCTACAATTTTCCAGTGATAGTCCCACGTGGCATTGTATAGAGAATGATCCATACCTCCTGCTGCAGCAACTTCTTCAGCTAAGAACTTCCAGTCCTCATCAGACAGGACTCTTGGTCCTTCAACTGAAGTTGATGCTACAATCTTCTGCTTCTTCTTTAGCTTTAATTCATCAGCATAAGGTAGCCTAGGTATAATTCCATCTGGGCATACCTTAATTTCAGTGTACGGCTTGATATGGATCCTAGAAGATGGGATGAATCCTCGTTGACCAAAGTACTTCTGACATAAACTGTCCACTAGTTCATATTCCAGACACAATATGTTCACAACGACCCAGTCTTCAAAAGCAAATTTTGTCATCTGTGAAAGGATCCAGCAGACGCCACTTGTGTTTGGCTGTAACAGCTCCACTTCTAATTTTTTCAAGAGCATCAGCTACACAACCTTTCTGTTCCAAGCTGATATTTGGATAGATCATGAAACTTGAGAGGTGGATGATCTCTAAAGTAACTGAGTTCCTCAAATAGATTTGGAAAACTAGGCACTCTTGGCCTTTCAACTACAGAACATTATAATATTTGTGAGGCACTTCAGCAGCCCACATAATTTGCTGATCAGCCTGAACAGACAATGCAAGATCCTGAGTTTGTTTTCTGCTGTAATCTCTGGTCTTGGCTTTCAACACAAAATCGCCTTAGAGAGATTTCCTCCAAACCATACGCATTCAGAATTTTCTTCATCCTCAGCCTGAGAATCCTCTGAAAATTCAGGTACAGGTTCAGGTGATGGTGGGGAAGAGGTTTAGAAACCTGAATGTCCTGCAGAGATGGTGGAACTGCATCTTCAGTAGTAGCTTTCTTCTTTTGTTGCAATGCCTCCAAGTCTTCTTCCTTTGTGATTCAGCTATCTCCTGGAATTTGATAGCTTCAAACTTTTGTATGCCTCCTCTAGTTCTGATTGGTGAAGCCGTACAAATAGGATCAAGCAATCTGATCTTCTTAGCTGCTCTCCTTTTGTGAGCACTTGCTCTTCTTTTCTTGAGCCTTGAAGCTTGCTCAATCCTCTCTTCCTCAAGAATAGCTTGCTGTGTAGCAACAGCAATGGCATAATCTTGCTTTTCTTGTTCCTCCTTCTTTCTTCTTTCTTCTCGTTCAATTTCTTCAGCAATTCTGGTGAGATCAGCTGCAGACATACTAACAGCCAAAGGTGTAGCCTGGATCGGTTTAATGATCTCAGATGTCAACACGTTACTGTCCTTTGCCTGTCCTTCAAATTCAGAAGTAGGCTTAGTAGTAATGGTTGTGCCTTCTTCAATCTGACTCACAATCTCTTCAGTTTGTCTGATGATAATGTCTTCAGACTCATGACCCTTCATCTGAGGTCTTGATCTCTTCTTCCTTCTGAATCTTCATATGTGTGAGAGATGAGACGGACTCAGAACAATGCTCATCTTCATGCATTACTTCTTTCAAAATCTCTGATGCTTTTCTTACCGTTCTTACTGATTTATCAGACACTGCCTCCTCCAGTATAGTCTTTTCTGGTGATGGCTTTGTTACACGAATCCCCATTCTTTTGATGTTGTAGGCAGAAAATAGAGCAGGCCTCTCGTGATCATAGAGCCACTCAATAGGAACATTTAGCTTCAAAAGAATTTTAGTGATTAGGGTTGTATGAGTATAACTAGTTGCAGAATCACTAACCCTTTTCAAGCATGTTGTAGAGGATGATTCGAGGCAAGTTCAAAGCTTTCTTGTCAAGCAGATGAATTAAACAAAATCTTTCAAGTTCAGAAACATGGTTGCTACTTCCAGACTTCGGTAGCACACAACAATGTAGTATAGCATGGAGAATCCTTACTCTAGGGTACATAAGCGAACTTTTTGGGTCATCCAAAACTTTCACACCATAAAGCTTCTTGGTGTACTTGGGAATGCCACCATTTCTTCCTTCCCAACCAGATGAGAACATCTCCCCTTCATTTGGGACATGAGTTGCATTGGCAATTACATTCGCATCCACCAAAATTTTCTTTCCTAGCACCGTGGTTTCTAGGGCTTGAAAGGAACCGTCTTCGGCTGAGATATCCCTAGCATTTCTCCAGAACTCAACAACACTCTGTTCATGCCAAGAACAGTTAATCGCCGTAAAGAAGTTGGTCCATCCAGCTGCTTCAAAGCTATCATGGAGGTTGATACCCATGCACTGAGTTCATCTAGGTCAATAGTTTTAGATGGAACGATTTTACCTCCCGCAGATTTGGTCGTCTTCTTCGGTGCCATTAAAGAGCTTGGGATGAAGACGATGAAAACACAGAGAGAAAAACTTTGAAACTTAGGGCACAAGGAACACTTGAACAGCTGTAGAGAAGTGTGAGTTGCTTGTGAAATGATTTAGCCTTCTCCTTGAATACTCGTAGAATGCCTTTATAATTGCTTTTGCAGTCTTGAAAGATGTGCAATCGTGCAGAGAGCAGTTTCTCAAAGAGAGAGGAAACCCAAAAGTTTCACCTTGCCACATCATTAGACTTAGTGCTTCAGACACATATGATACAAATTCAGATGCATGTTCAGACGAAGCATATTCAGATGCATGTCCAGATGCATGTTCACACGAAGCATATTCAGAAACATATGTTATATTCAGATAAAGCTAAGATATTTAGATTATCTCTAATAAAATTAAATCTATCTTCAACTAGAGGCTTTGTGAATATATCAGCCCATTGATGATCAGTGTCAATGAACTGTATATCAAAAACTCCTTTTTGAACATAGTCTCTAATAAAATGATGCGTGATTTCTATATGCTTTGCCCTAGAATGTTGAATGGGATTCTTAGAGAGGTTAATTGCACTAGTATTATCACACATGACAGGAATACAAGATACATTAATATTAAAATCTTCTAATTGATACTTCACCCATAGCAGTTGTGAACAACAACTGGCTGCAAGCGATATATTCAGCTTCTGTTGTTGAGAGTGCTATGGTGCTTTGCCTTTTGCTGGACCAGCTTATCATATTATCACCAATGAAGTGACATCCTCCACTGGTTGATTTTCTTTCATTCTATCTCCGAAAAAGTCAGCATCACAGAATCCAACTAACCTGCAATCCTTACTCTTCTTATAGCAAGACCAAGATTAGTAGTACCATTTAAATATCTGAAAATTCTTTTCACAGCTTTGTAGTGAGTAATTCTTGGATCTGATTGAAATCTGGCACAGATACAGACACTGAACATGATATCAGGTCTACTGGATGTTAGATACATAATGACCCAATCATTCCTCTGTACAAAGTTTGATTTACTGGTTCTTCCCCTTCATCCTTGTTTAACACAATAGAAGGATGCATAGGAGTTGTCATGGGCTTGCACCTTGCATGTTGAACTTCTTAAGCATTTCTTTTGTATATTTTTCTTGATGGATCCCTATACAATCTGATTGTTGCTTGATCTGAAGTCCAAGAAAGAACTTAAGTTCTCCCATCATGCTCATTTCAAATTCCGATTGCATAAGCTCAGAGAATTCCTTGCATAATGAAGAATCAGTAGAACCAAAAATAATGTCATCCACATATATCTGAACAAGAATGAAATCTTTGTTAGACGTTTTTCTGAAAAGAGTTGTGTCTACTTTTCCTCTTTCAAAACCATTTTTGATCAAGAAATTGCTCGATCTGTTATACCAAGCTCTTGGGGCTTGTTTCAGACCATAGAGAGCCTTTTTCAGTTTTTAAACATGTTCAGGAAAAGTAGTATCTTTAAAACCTGGTGGTTGTCTAACATAGACCTCTTCCTCAATAACACCATTGAGAAAGGCACTTTTGACATCCATCTGATATAGGGGTGATGCCATTATTTACTCTGCATAGGAGAGTAAAATTGTAATTGCTTCTAGTCTAGCTACTGGAGCAAAGGTTTCAGTGAAATCAATACCTTCTTGCTGATTATAACCTTGAGCAACAAGTCTTGCTTTGTTTCTGACAACTTTCCCTTCTTCTGACAACTTGTTCCTGTACACCCATTTGGTTCCAATGATAGTTTTCTCATGGGGCTTAGGCACAAGTGTCCAGACATCACTCCTGGCAAATTGATTGAGTTCTTCTTGCATGGCTAGGATCCATCCTTCATCATGCAGAGCCTCCTCGATATTTTTGGGTTCAATCTCAGAAAGAAAAGCAAGATTATTCAGCTTCTGAATTTAGATCTTTTCTTCACTCCTTCTGAGGTATCTCCAATAATTTGCTCTTTTGGGTGATGAGACTTGTATCTCAAGTCACGGCTGTGGGAAAAACACATTCTCAGTTTGAGACTCAACAATGTTGGTTTGAGAGGATCCAGGTTTAGACATTGGTGTTGACTTATGCTCGGGTGATCCTTCAGATTTTGCTTCTGAATTTAGCTTCATTCCTTCAAAATCATCTTCCAAATCTGATAGTTCCCTATCAGTCTCTTTACATTCATTGAATTTTACATGGATTGATTCTTCTATTGTTAAGGTTCTGGAGTTATAAACTTTGTATGCCTTAGAGGTTTCAGAATATCCAATGAAAAATCCTTTATCTGACTTAGCATCAAATTTTCCTAAGTCATCTTTAGTATTGAGTATAAACACTCACATCCAAAGATATGAAAGTAGGAAATATTGGGTTTCTTCTCCCTTCTTCCACAATTCATATGGAGTTCTATTGAGAATTAGTCTTATCAAAATCCTGTTCTGAAGGTAACATGCTGCGTTAACAGCTTCTGCCCCAGAAGGATCCTGGTAGATTGCTTGAAATAAGCATGGTTCTGCCCATCTCTTGCAAGCTTCTGTTCTTTCTCTCAACTACCCCATTTTGCTGGGGAGTTCTTGCCACTGAGAAATCGTGTGAGATCCCATTCTCATCACAGAACATTTTGAAGCTTGAGTTTTCAAACTCACCACCATGATCACTTCTGATTCGCAGATATGCAGATTCCTTTTTCATTCTGCACCTTCTTACAGAATCTTGTGAAATTCTCAAAACGTTTCCTCATTGCTTCTGAGGAATATAACCCAGGTAAATCTTGTATAGTCATCAACAATGACCAACCCATATTCTTCTTCCTGCTAAGACTTTCAGTTCTAGTGGGACAAATAAGTCCATGTGAAGTAGTTCCAATGGTCTGCTAGTGGAACAGCTTTTTGCTTTTAAAGGAATTTTTGGTTTGTTTCCCTTTCAGACAATGTTTCACATAAAATATCAGAGTTGTATGGAGGCTTTGGTAAGCCTTTAACCAGGATTGTGTTTGGTTAGCTTTGAGATTAATCT